>JAQQZZ010090961.1:0-17740 GCA_030265115.1 Mopalia vespertina
TGAAGTTATTTATATAGCATTTACTTATTACCCAAATGTATATTGATGCTATTTAGATACAGGTAGCATTTCTTTATCCCCCCAATGCACATTGAAGTTATTTATATAGCATTTCGTTATTCCCCAGATGTATATTGATGCTATTTATATACATTTAGCAATTCTTTATCCCCCCAATGCACATTGAAGTTATTTATATAGCATTTACTTATTACCCAAATGTATATTGATGCTATTTAGATACAGGTAGCATTTCTTTATTCCCCCAATGCACATTGAAGTTATTTATATAGCATTTATTTATTACCCAAATGTATATTGATGTTATTTATATACATGTAGCATTTCTTTGATCAGACGTTTAGTTTAATCAATTTCATCAATGTGCATTGGGGGGAATGCACATTGATGAAATTGATTAAACTAAACGTCTGATCAAATTATTTTAAAATATTTGCTTTGCTCTCTTGCTATAATGGAATGAATTTTACTATTATGCTGCTACAGAACGATCAAGCATGATATTTGCTAATTACGTGTCTAAAAGATTAACTGGATTATTAACATACTTTGGGTAAATAACCCCCCGTTGTCACGTAGTGCAATGAACGTAATTTACACAAATACTCACCTTCTATCGTTTAGAAGCTAAGTATTTCTATATTCTGCAAAAACATACCGTTAGTTAGAACACATACCCTTTTCGGATATATTATGATTCGTTATTTTAAATTAAAGTTGACATTTTTTCAGCTGGAATAAATTTTTTTTTCTCTAGACAATGTGTAAAAAAAAGAAACATTATATTACACAATATTGCATAGGCATTATTCTGTGGAACGTGTGGCTTGGTATCATCGACGCTGTAAAAGCACATATTTACAACAGAACGTGCAATACTCGCCGGTGTCTTGGACACTGCCTATAATGTATAACATGGTATGGGCCCCCTAATTGTTAAGTGATATGGCAAGTGTAACCCAGCAAACCAAACAACGTTACGACAACATTTCATTGTGGTAGTGTAACGTTGCTGCAACGGAATGTTGTGGACCACCAGTTATGTTGCCATAACCTTAGGATACAACCACACGGCAACGAAACAAACACGTAATAGCTACGTTGTAATATTGTTGTTGCATCATTTACCGTTTTGACAACATTGTTATTAACGGAAACGTTGTAGTTTAACGTTGTGACTTTATCAACTGGTAAAAACTAACACCTAAATTTCATCGTAGATTTACGTTGCAGTAACGTTGATTATACATTACCAATGTATAGCTAGTATACACAACTACGTAGTGCGTTTGATGGGAAGCAAGAAAACAAAGTTGAGATTTGCAATTTGCTGCAAGACTTTTATCTGATTTATCTGATCCTTTGCTTGACAATATAAAAGAGCATTTAAGATCAGGAAACGCTACAAGGTATACAGAAAACTTTATTAACTTCAAAATTTGATAAAGAAATTCCTACGAAATGCCCAAAATTACTGTTACTGATTCTCAAATTGAATCCAAGCATTTTTTGTAAGTTATAAAGGTGAAAACGTGTGCCCGCAATGGCATGTGTTATTTGCAGTAACCGAACAATCACCGACACCTATAAAGCTCTGGAATTAGAGAGGAAAGGGGCAAATGTTAAACTCATGTCATTGTTTATAATGGCACTTGGTTAAATAATAAAATCTGAACACTCAAAATCGAACCTATGACCCTGCAGCTCTGGCCCTCAAACATCTGAAGTACATGATTTATCTTTCTTGTTTATGTGAGCAACCTACTGAGCTAAGGGTAGGCAGAGATTTGATCAAAATAAAGATAAACCCTACTTTGTTTGTGGGTTATCTTAATTGTATCGTAATGGTGTGTCAGACAAAGGTGCGAATAAGGTCATTACTAGCTATATAGGTATTCAATAATGTCAACTGATGGAGTTCAGGGTGTTCGGTAAGCGCTCCAGGAAAAAAGAACAACCCGTAAAATTGGACACAAAAACCCCTAGCTTCAAGATCAAACTATCTACGTCGGGTTTAACCGAGCCAATAAAAATATTGTTTGATATGGCGTATACTGGCACAATTGGGATTACTGTTAGAGTCACAGGCTAGGGCATAAAGGGCAACTTGATGCAGACTTGTACCACTTGTTACCTCCGCTTGGTCTTTATCTTACACAAGGCATCATTTATCCTCTCGTCTTAGCCCATAACCCATGTTAACGGACTTGCAGTAGTAACAACGCTGTAGAAGTTGTAGACTCTTACATGCTTGTGCCAATGTGTTTATCTTGTATGTAGGATTTCTTAGGGCTGGGTTCGTCGTCCACTTCCGGGAACCCATCGTCTGGCAGTTCCCACATATCAGTATCATCAAACAGCCCGCTGCCCTTGGGACTGTCGAAGAAGGGTAACTTTAAAATGAAGCCTGAAATATTTCAAATTGGTTGTAGGATGTGACGATGCATTGTGTCATCAGCGAAAGACGTGGCTGTGGTGAGTGAAGTAGCATTGAACACAAAAGATATAACCGAAAAAATACAATTGCTTCTAGCATAATATTCAGGGCTAATTTCTTGGACTTAGAAACACCTAGTGAAGGGTGGAATTCGATCCGCCGCGTCTCAAAAACGTATATCTGATTTTTCACTGATATTTATTACATATCAAGACAAAATATTCTAATTCCTGCTTTTTTGTCTCGCGTTTTAATAAAGTTGTTTTTGAATCTCTCACCCGAGTCGACCTGTTTAAGCTATCTCCCTTTGCAAAAATTGACAAACGTCAGAAAAGAACTATAGTAGGTAGGTTAAATAGTCATTGTGTTTAGTGTATCTAAAAAAATCAGATATATGTTTTGAGAGGCCGGTGATAGTGGCGGTCGATTTCCATCCTTCAGGACGGGTTTCTATTTATTAGTAGGGCTGAGACAAAGGCATTTATCCTTCATATTGTGCTAAATGGCGTTCCTGATCACCTTCCATATTACATATCATCAATTCAAATAGTCTGGTGTGAACTAGATATAATTATAATATGATCATGCACAATTGTGTGAGAAATCTGAACTTTTCAAAAAGCTTACTGCCCTCTGGCTTTGGGCAGTTTGTTTGAAGAGTATCAGTGCTGTCTTAACTTAACACTGGAGGAAAGTTAACTTTCCAACATTATGGAAACGCCTTACATCTTGGTTGTGCAAGTGTCAATTATTGTTGGAATACACCCCCGTAATATAAATGAAATACCCTTAAGCACGGCGTAAACCACCAATCAGTCACTCAATCAAAAAGCTTAGTAGAATAACCAAAAGACGACACATACTAGATGGCTATTATTGAAGGCGGTTTTATGTTGCCAAGGAAATCGCAGGAAATCGGGGGAACTGGGATAAAAGGTTTTGCACAATTATGTTACGAAAGTTTAAAGACAATGACACTAATCAAGATGTATATATTCCTTGCACAAAACACAGGCATTCTAGTTATTAAAGAGCTATAAAAGATTGCTATGACAAACGTATGATTTGGTCGATATGGGAACCCACAGTAGACATCAACAAGACACCGTGTTTCTAAGTGTGTACATAGCCCTGACTTACTTCCCAAACTAACGGGCTGAGATAAAGATTGAAAGAAAAGTTAAATCAACATTAACCCCCTATATAGTAAAATAAAGCAATAGGCCGCAGTTTTACTGAAGATGGAATATACTTTGCATTATATGTACGTAACCTGTAACGATCCCTCCTCCGATAGCTATTCCCAGTGTAACAACTAGAGCGAGGATTTGATATGCTCCTTGAAGCACCCCAGTGCGCCCCAAACCCGCCTCCAGATCTGGCATGACCGCCTGTAGATTCTTAAACTCAGTCGAATTCATAAGAGGGGCTCGGGCAGGAAACGTAGTGTAAAGACTGCAATAGATTCAAAAGAATGACTATATCAAAAACCAATACATTACATACATAATTTAGTTTATTGGCGACTCCATTCAATTGAATGATTTGCGCCACGACTTAGCGGGTTTGTCTCATATAAATATTGGACATAAATGAATTATCTCCCTTCTATAGACAAATAAGGTAATACAGGTTATCAGGTAGAGGACAGAAAGATATACAAACAGACAATAAGGTTATACAGGCTATCAGGTAGAGGACAGAAAGATATACAAACAGACAATAAAGTTATACAGGCTACCAGGTAGAAGACAGAAGAGTATACAAACAGGAATAACATAAGTGACTAGGTTGACATACACCAACATATACTACATACAGATTTAACAGAATCATATGACATGGACCAAACAGACAAACAACAATGACTAGAACTTATTGCAATCAACAGCAAATGAAGCCACGGCTTGACAAATTTTGTTGGCTGATTTGCCAGGTTTAAAAACAGATTGCAGTGATGGGGTAAAAATGCCTATACTGCTTAGAGCGGAATAAAAACGTATGCGTGGAATATTGTACAAAGAACAATGGAATAAAAAATGGGCAATGGTTTCATCAACCAGGCAATGATCGCAAAGACCAGTGGCATGGAGGTTAAAACGATGAAGATAAGAATTAACAGGAATATGACCAGATAAAAATCTAAATATTAAAACTTCAGCCCGCCTTGATGACAACGATAAAACAGGACTGATTACAATAGGGTTCAACTGATAATAAAACCTTCCTGTAGAAGCTCTGTCCCATTCATTCTGCCACATTTTAACAAAAAAAGGTTTTACTGAACTCATGACTTCTGCAACAGAAAGAGAAAGGTTATTAGAAATGTGCAGAAATGTTAATGCTGCCTTAGCCAGAGAATCAGCAGACTCATTTCCAATTATACCCACATGACTAGGCACCCATTCAAAACATACATTAATACCTTCATATTTTAACACTGTAATTAAAAACAAAATTTCTTGAACCAAGGGAGTTGCTTTTTTGTAACAAAATGATTTAATAGCTTGCAGAGAGCTAAGTGAATCACTAAAAATCACAGATAATGATGGTTTAAAATCACTAAGAAATCTTAAAGCTGATAAAATAGCCATTAGTTCGGCAGAATAAACAGATAGGTGATTGGATAATCGAGTAGCTCTGTTTACTTTTAACTCAGGACAGCAGAAAGCTGCCCCGACTTTACCTGTATCTGGGCATTTTGAGGCATCTGTATATACATGAAGATGATCCGGCCACTTAGATTTGATGTGATCAGCAGAACACAGCCTAATTAAACTTGGTTGATCAGACTTTTTAACTTTACCAGTGAGATCAACAGACACATCTGGAATTTCTAGGTGCCAAGGAGGAAACTGACATAAAACAGAGTGCTGAACAGACAACTCACAAGCACCAGAATTTGCTATAATGTCGTTTGCCCTCTGCTTAAATTGTTTAGGGTGTTTACACCCGTCCTGATACAGCGAGTCATACTCTGACCATTGGAAGACAGCGGAGGCCGAATTACAGCAAGACGATTTTAACTTTAGTGCATACTTAAGCGTACGGAAATGACGTCTTATTTGCAGTGGCCACTCTTGGCATAATATCTGAAGAAAATTTAGCGGCGTTGTCCTTGATGTTCCAGTACATAGGCGGAGACCAGCACACTCGATCGAATCCAGATTTGCTTTCAGTGAGATACAAGCCGAATCGTAGGCCTCACAGCCGTAATCAACGCGCGATCTTATTAAAGCTTGATACAGTAGTAACATGGATGACCTATCAGCACCCTAGGACCTCCCTGGAATTGAGCGCATTAAATTTAACGCCTTTTGAGTTCTTGCAATCACCATATTAAAATGTTCGGCCTATGTCAATCTCTTGTCTAATATGAAACCAAGGTATCGAAATGAAGAGGAACTCTTAACTAGGCTGCCATTTAGAAATAAACATGGCAAGACGTTCGGTCTACGCTTGGTAAATACCACACTTTCGGTTTTAATTTGAGAAAATTTAAACCCCTAACAGCTACTCCATTCTATTATGCTATTAAGGCCTTCCTGTATACAGTGTGCTGCAACATGAAGGCTGCACGATGAAAACCAGATTGCCTTATCATCATTTAAGATTTGTGTTTAATGATGAAGGAAGATCATTTATTGCCAGATTAAAAAGTGTAGGCGACAAGACACTTCCTTGAGGCGTTCCGTTCTCAATGACAATGGGCTTTGAAAACTCGGTACCTATTCGCACTTGGATATATCTGTCAGAGAGAAAACTCTTAACCCATCCTAAAATCTTACCCCTATTTCCATTTCCTTCATTTTTATTAGCATGTCATATGCTTTCTCTATATCCAAAACAACTGCTAGTACAAACTCTTTGCCTATTAACGAGTGTCTTATTGTATTTTCTAAAGTAACCACGTTATCAGTTGTAGATCTATTCTTTCGAAAGCCACTTTGAGCTGGAATCAGTATTTTATTTTTTTCAAGAAACCAGCTTTATCTGTTGTTGATCATTTTTTCCATTAATTTGCACAAAACAGAAGTGAGAGCTATAGGTCTATATGAAGTGGGTGAAGAGGGGTTCTTACCAGGTTTAAGCACGGGAATTACAACAGACTTTTCCCAGTTAACAGGGAGTCGCATCTGAGCCCAAATAGTGTTATAAAGCAGTTAAACCACATTAAGACATTGATCTGGCAGATTGCTGATCATTGAGTATGTTATGCCATCGTCTCCAGGTGATGAATCTTTACTGATATGGAGTGCCTGCTTTAACTCAAGAAGAGGAAATTTGTCATTAATTGGTGACTCGTCAAAAGCAATATAACTAAAACAATGTACTTTCTCCATTTAATTCTTATGGGTAATAAAATCCCTATTATAATTACGTGAGCTGGAGACATGTGCAAAACTATCAGCCAAAAGTTTACATTTTGCAGAATTAGTAATCGAACTCCTTCCATTATGGGTTACGGTTGGCACATTACTATTTTGCGTTTTCCAATCACCGCACGTCCAAACTTTCGTCCAAACAAATTTCAGAGGAGTGTTTTTATTGATGGTCAAACAGTACTCTCGCCAATGTTCCTTTTGAGTTCTTTTAATGAACCGCTGTGCAGTAGCCTTACATTTTTTGTATTTCACAATATCACTGTACAGACGAGTTCGATTTTTTGCAATTTTTCTTTTTTATAGCCTGTGAACAGTCGTCGTTCCACTAGGGAACAGGAGTTTTATGAAATGGTTTACCTGTGGTATGCGGAATGGAACCAATGGCCACTGAATTCACAGCAGACACTATATTATCAGGAAATATATCAATATTATCATTAAATAAGCTGTCAGAAATACTGTTTTTACTTTCCACACTATACTTGTACCAGTAAGCCTTACGCACGTTTCACCGGGGTTGGTTAGTCACATCATTACTGCGCGGCGAAAAGGCGAATGAAACAGTGATGGGATTATGGTCACTGCCACAGGCAGAGGACTGATCGACATTCCACACAGCCGACAAAGATATGTCACGATAACACAAGGATAAGCCGACAAATTGCCCGTGCGGATATCTAATCGAGTTCCCAATCCGTCATTTAAAACTACTAAGTTAAATTCATCCAATATATCACAAATAACTCTACCGTTACAATCCACGTGTGTGCTGCCCCATAATGTGTGATGGGCGTTGTAGTCACCACATATTACAACAGAACCTTGTATCCAATTCAATATCAATCTTAAATCTAAAATGTCTATCTTATTACAAGTGTTATATAAGTTAATAACATTTATAGTTTTTTGTGAGGAACTTATAATGGAGAAATATTGACATTCAATACTTTTCAATTCAGGTAACTTTACCTCAGTATAAGAAACGCCCTTCTTGATCGATTTGGCCAAACCACCCCTTCTAATTTCTACCCTGTCAGATCTTAAAATGGAAAAGCCTGGTGGAAAAAAATCAAATAAAATCACGCAATTTTGTTAAGGTTAGATATATACAATTTCAATTCTTGACCATGTGCATTTACAGACTGAATGTGATGATGCATAAAAGAAAAATCCATAGCTAACAGCAAAACAACAACAAATATTTTGTTTAATACTTTAAAATCCATTAAGTAAGAGTGGCTCGTCCCTGCATAATTATTGAAGTAAATTGCCCTTAGTCAATAGCTTCCTCATCGAGATGACGCTTAGCACTGTCACAAATGAAGTCAATTTCCTCTGACCTTTTGTTTATTTTTACACAGTAGAATAGTACCTCAGTGAGCAGAGCCACAACACTAGCAAGAGACAATGCGAACAGGCATCTGCCTGCACGCCAACATCTGGCTCTGTCTGCACAGAGACAGATTTCACCGTCGGTCTTCCTGGCTGACTACAGGAAGGCCTTACCTGTGACGCCTGAGAGGTATCATTGGATTGGGGAGATACAAATGCTGGGTCTTTTGAAACATTAATAGGCAATGGTGGAGCGAACACTGTTTAGGGCTTCAGCAAAAGATATTTTTTCAGAAATTTTAACAGACTGCGCTTTGTTATCCTCTTTCTGTACTGGGCACCCAAAATAAGCTGCGCTGTGTAACCCTCCACAATTAGCGCACTTTGGCGAGACCAGGTTCGATCAGTCATCAAAAGCATGTTCTCCGCCACAAAGAGGACACCTCAGTTTGCCTCTGGGCTGATAAGCAACATGGTTAAGGCGTTGGCAACGGAAGCAACGAACAACAGGAGGGATATAAGACTTGGCATTAAATACTTCAAACTCCAGAGTGATCTCCCCTGGTAATTCATCACACTCAAAATACAAAATCATACGGTTAGTTGGTGAATTGTCTTTTTTACTAATTACTCTTTGAACTCTGTAACATTTAAACTTTTTTTATAAATGATAAGACTTCCTCCTTCCTTATATCCGCACAAACCCCAAATATTATGCCCGTGCATGCAGCTTTTTATTAACACGACAAACAACATGTCCCATGATTTCCGTTACATTTAGCAATTTTTTCACTTGCAATTGACTGGAACATGTTATAAGCAAATCTTTAGAAGGAAGTTTTTTTTAACTAGTTTTACTGAGCCAATCGATTTTTGAAGAGCGTTACCAAATGTAATTGAATTGAGATTACCAACTGGTGATTCACCCAAAGCAAACGTAATCACATCCAAACACTTTACCTTTCTCTCTTGACTATTTGATGCTCGAGTTTGACATTGACACCTAGCCTAGCTAGGTAATGTACATAACAACTTGAACAAGCTACGTGCACTGGACAAAATACAACACAGTAGTAGGAGAAGGCTCTCTGGGGCGACTCAAACAAGGAGAATAGACTAAAGGAGCCATAGAGTGCAGAGTCACATTGTGCAGATACAAATATGTCTACTTGCTAACCTAAATCTAACAATAATAAGCTAATATTAACAACAGAATGAACCGTATATATTAAAGCTAAAGCACGAAAATGACAAACACAGAAAGAACATACCACCACAACACGCTGCTTTCTCAATGTTTACAATCGAGCAACAACAACAACACAATGTTATAGAATTTTACAACCACAATTATTTAAAAATACAAGAAAATACGGACATTTAACACGGATTGAACAAAAATAAACAATTATAAACACCTTTACAAACTAAATTATGAGACAAACCGGCTCAATTTACATTAAAACTGCTCCATTGTGACCAAAATAGTCGGAGAGCTGAAAAACACCCCGGGAAAGAGGCTAAAATAGGTAAATGGTCGGAAATGTCATTCAACAGAATACCAGAGACAGTGTCACAGGGAAAGAAGTTTGTAAATATATTTTCACTAAGAGTAGCAGTAGAATTTGAAACGCAGGTAGGTTTTTTGATTTGGGGCAGAAAATGGTGACATTTAAGAATGTTGAGGAAATCACCGGATTGTCGATGAGACCCCGACTTCAAAAGGTCAATATTGAAATGATTAGACAAAACACATTTTTTGATGGGATGGGATTGATTGAAGCAAGACTGAGAGTAAGGAGAGAGTAAATTCATCAACAGATTTTCCGGGAGGTCTGTATATTACTCCTAAAAGATACTTTGTGTTAAGATGTTAAACGTCAAGCAAAAGAGATTCAAATTGATCTGAGATTGATGATAATCATTTCTGATTTTACACTGTAGATAGCTGTCAACAAAGATAAGTATACCCCCACCCTTACGATTACTTCTGGAGACAGAAAAAGCCGTATAATCTGGAATCTAATAGGGGATTCGGTAGAAGGATTTAGCCAACTTTCAGTAAAAGCTAAAACGGAAAACTTGTGATTCAGATTTCCCTAATAACTCATAAGCTCGTCAAATAAGCTTCTGACGTTCAAATGAAGCACAAAAAAAGGTTGATTAAGAGTATGTTCTTAAATCTGAGAAAGTCTGTGGTGAACGGGAATCTTCTGTATAATGTTTAGATTGGTGAGAATGAGATCAGCGTGGTGAGGTAAGGAAGACAATAAATTAGAGAATGGAGCAAGCTCCGCACCCAGTACGCTGTCAGTGATTAGAATACTAGGTTCGAGGTATGAAAAACAACTGAGTCTTCTCCTTGATAGGTACAAATAGATGGTGTAACCATGCAAGCACGGGATAAATAAACTTTATAATATATATAATGCAAAAAATATATAGCAATACGAAATAGTTATATTTATTGGGACAAACATAAGGCAATATGAATTTTGAAAATTTAACAAAACAAGAGAAAAAATAATTACAGAAAAGAAAACGGGTTGGAACATTGCTGTCATTGAATATATGGCTAATAATATGACATTGCAGTGATCGTTCTGATATTACTATACGCCCGTCTATTTTATCGATATGGGTTGGTCATGGAGGAGAGATGGGTTTCTGCATATAATAACGTATAAATCTTTCTTATAGATTGTTTGATTGGAATTTTACGTCATGCTCAAGGGCATTTCACTTATGTGCTGGCGGAATCTCCACTTCTAACTCCGCAATTGTCGATTAGGTAATTGGATAGAAAACATCATATAAAACATTCCCCACAACGCTCAGATGTCTAAGGTCGACAAAGGGTCACAAACGTATTCACGGAACATCAAAGCTGGATCAGAAGTCCGACGCGCTAACCATTTACCCCGATCCCTATTTTGCATAGATTGCTTCACTGATTCGGGTTTCGCATCGTAGTTCAGTCTTTTCACTCATGTGATGACAAACTAATATATTGTTTGATTAGGGGTTATACGTCATACTCAAGGGTACTTCACGTATATGATGACGGAATCTCCACTTCTCTCTCAGTCCGCAATTAGATACGGAGATAAATCGATAGAACACATCATATAAAACCTCTCCCCTAATCCTCAAATATCTAAGGTCGACAAGAAAGTTAAACCTGTACGAGGTACATCGAAGCCGGATCAGTATTCCGACGTTCTAACCATTAACCCATGACCCAATCCCTCTTTCACATGTATAGTTTAATTGATTCGGGTTTCGCATGCACCGTACTTCAGATTTTTCACTCTTGTGACCTGACAGTCCAATGGATGAAGGAATTCGCTAAAGGCAAAAAACAAGACACAAAAACATCATAATCATCAACTTATGGATAGGAGCATAGATTTAGATTATGATTGGTAGATAAACAGTGTTGCCCAATTGCTGAGGATTTATAATTTATCTACCAATCATGATCCAAATCTTTGCTCCTATACATTTTTTGAATTTTGCAAAACAGACTTTAGACTGAAAATAAAAAAATCCTTATGTATAGCTTAAAATAAACCAGACTTAAACAACATGGTCACTTTATTTGGTCACAATCATTTAACACATGACTGTCCAATAAACTCATGTAATATAGTCATATTCTGGTCAGTTGCTCTATTGTATTTCACTCCAGCTATTTATTTACCTAATGTTAGTTCTATAACCTTTTAATAGTGTTTATTCTACATGTTGTGTCTGTTGTTTTGGTATGCTAAACAACCCTACTTGTTTGCATACCTTTTCATCTTGTTGTGTGCATTGTTATGACAACCGATTTATAAATAAAATCTTACAACTTTTTTTACAAATACCATATACCTGACGATGAAGTTAGTCTCTCTTCGAAAGCTTGTTACAATATACAGCAAACATGTACAAAGTCGCGTTACTTGTTGTTCCTTTGTTAAGTTTAATAAAACCAGGATTGATCCATTTGTTTTCACTCAATTTACTGTTTTAAAGTCGAAATGTAACATAATGAATTCAAGTTTGTTTTTATTTTATGGCAATTTTTTTGCTTTCAGGTATAATTCAGAAACGTATTTTTAACATTTTAATAATTTGATCTACTTTTTTCATTTCCACAAACCCTACATGATTATCGTTCTTGGTTTTGACATCATCTAAGACCACTCACGGCTGGAGACTATGGATGACAGTAATTTGTCAGCGAGATTTGGCAGACATTGTGCATGTCAAAATACCGATTTAAAAAAATAGTAGTAAAGAAAATATGAAGAAAACAGTCTATACAATTGATTGAGCTTATGTGTATAGCATGAGGCTAACATCACAATACTTATTTATACGTACATTCATTATATTTATTTATGACGTTTAACAGACAATAACAATAGCTAGAGAAGATCGGATACGGACCTCTGCATGTTGCAGACTCGCTCGACATGAACATAGGGTGTGTCTGAAATATTTTTTTTCAGGTTGTGGCTTGGCAGTGGCGTCCACTACGGGCTCAAAACCGTTCGGGGTTATGTACGTTGTGTAATCGGGATATCAGAGTCTCTTTCACTGCTTGATGTTGGTCAAAACATTAGGCCTGTTTGTACGAATGTCAAAGCTACACTTATGGATAAAATGACACCAAGCAAGCTCTAAACGTAAGTCTTAAAATGGCAAAGCATTTTAACAGGTAACCTAGATATTTTTAAAGTAAAGTCAGCTGGAAAATACGATTTCAGATTATAGTTCAGTAGAAAGAAAATTGACCACACGGTAATGCCGAACAGTCACGTCAACCCACACGCATTGTTTGTCCTGCAGCCCTACGATTTTAGTGATCAGTTAACATGAGAAAATTAAACCCATAGTCAACTTTCAGCATGCATGTATAAATGTTCGAGATAAAACTGCTAAAATAACAAAATTAATTATGGGCCTACATAGATGCGTTTAACTGAACAGAATACACCATAGGCCGATACCCACAGAACTGGCATGATGCCGAGTATATTCTCGATTTAACAAAACACATTTGCCATTTCTTTCTTATTATTGTAACCATTTTGAGAGAGGCAGTTATGACTTAGCTTAGTAAAGAATTGAATTGAATTTAATAAACCGTTTGCCTTGAAGCTCGGAGACTGTGTTACATACTTCCAATAGAGATTCAACATTGACTAAGTAGCATAGAAAACCTGTTTGGTCAATAATGGTAATAATAGTTATAACCAGCTTCATTGTTAAGCTCTAGTGGCAAACTTGTTTGGCCACGGCCTCTTTTCAAGTCGCCTTACATGAATCTCTAATGGGTTGTATTATAAATATCTAATGTGAAGTGATGTAGCTCACCACTCCAACCTCTACTGTATATCCAGGCGCCTGTGTATCATTGTCTAGTGTACTGTATGTTATTGTTATGTTGTAAATGGTGTTGTTTTGTTTAAAAGTAATATACTAGTATGTATCGTTTTGTTACCCTGTAGTTGGTTTCTGTCTTTTCTCTGGCGTGTTTCCATTTTGCCACGTAACACTGTATAAGACCGTAAGAGATTTCCTCTACCCTTGAACCTCTGACTGATGAGTGGCCACAACCGTTTTACTTGTGTCTTCTATACAATGCATATGGCATTCATGAATGTTTGTTCCAGATTTAAATCAATTTATATTTTGATAAATGACTCTTTTTTTTTTTCTAAAGTAGTTCTTTGTTTTAATAAACCGATAAAAATGTCTGCTAAATTTTGCAGCAGGTGAGAACAAAGCCAAATTACGATAAGGGCATATATCCTGTTGTTGGTAGTAAAAGGCAGCTTCCCGCTCCCTGGTGATCCCAGAGCTGTAGTACAACAAAGCTGTTGTGGAGTCTAGCTCTGTAAAAATTCGCACTGTGCACTGTTTATTATGCTATGTGCTTGTCGTTGGCAGTGATGCTCCTTGTCCTGGAATCTCCTCCATATGAGTGAAATAATCTCAATAACTGTGTAAAAGAGAATAAAAAGGCTGCTGTTAAAAATTGTGAGATTATTAACTTTTAATTAAAAGTCTACTGCTAGGAGATACTGTGTGATCAACCCTTTCGATGTTAATTACATTGATTGGCTGTTCAAACTGAAACGTTTAAACGGCATCCCTTGTGGCCTTGGAAGGGCGAACCTCTGGGCCAGATGGATTTTTATTTTTTGTTTTTTATTTCTGTAATAGTTTGCGTTGATGTAGCAGTTTGCGTGGATGTAGCGGTGTCCATTTGTTTTGTGTTCGCGTTAACAGAAGAAAGGCATTGGCCACGTAAGGAAGGTCTGTGGCGCAACGGACACAGAAACTTTCTTCGTGACATTGGCGTAGGACCCTTGAACATCCGAGGCAAGGCACCGCGCTTCTATATAAGTGTACACTTAATATGAAGAGTGTTAACGTAACTCTTTCAAACAGCTGAAATTTACATGTAGTGCCTTCGTGTTAACTTATAACACTTTAAAATTAGCTAAATTCTACCAATTTCGAAAATGTTAATTTAACATTATACTTGTTTTCCCACATCCAGCCTTGTGAAAGTTATTTCCAACATCATTTTGTAAGAGTGTATGTCTATCATCGTTGTCTTTCTCGTTAAGGGCATTCCCATAAGCTCAACTAGATTTGGATCAATATATTCTGTTGTCCGTGATAATCTCGTCTTTCTTTCTGTACATAATGAATCCAACAATGGCGTGTTGGAATAATCGGTTTTAAGTATCCTATGTTTTGTCCCGAGCTTTGTAAAAGCAACTTAAACTAATACATTGACTATTTCGTCGGATATATATTAAATGTTCTCATTTGTGATATCCGCTAAATTTTTCAATTCTTCTTTAACCTGCTGTTCTGTTTTCATATGTATGTATGTTTTTTTTCAGCTTGCCACTGTCATTATTGATTTTGTTTTGTTAGAAACTGGACTCTAATTATCGAAATGAGATGGAATGATATCGGGGAGTGAACATCGGAGTATAATTTTAAAAAAAATCTTTCACTTGAAGGCGAGAAATACAGCACATATCCCGCTCCACAACTGACCACAAGATATGAGATAGTCCGTTACACGGACATTCTGCCTTGTAGGTTTACCTGTGCTCTTTTCCTGGCCTATTCTCATTACATATAAACAAGTTATTTTTTTATAAACAATTCCAGGAGTTTATTTCCATAATTATCGACTCTACCATTCTACTTGCACTGCCTATGTAACCGGAGACCATTATCTGCCAATTCATGAGTTCATATAAGAAGTAAGATCTCCATCAGCATTGATTCTATCTGCTCTATATTTATCAAAAGTGAAAAAGTCCGACTGCTAGCGTTGCAACAGTTGAAATCGCCAATTAAATTTTAAAATGTGACTTAAAAAGATTATTTGTTATACGTATATTCGCTATTGAGATCTAAATTTGTGTCTACCGAAAGACTCAAATTGGTTTTTAATTTATACATGTGTAGACATATAAAATAAATAGTATTTATATTTTTGTAACCAAAACCAAGTATAACAGCTGTGTTTTAAACTATATATGATTACGGGATAGAACAAGCCCTTAATGGCTTTATTCCCTCATGCACTGTTGTTGACTAACAAATGTTCTTAATTATTATTTATGGTGAATAAATCATATATCAGGACGGATTGTCCAATAAACAGCAGTATAGTCATGGGATGTTTTCGGTAACTGGTTGGGGTTGTTTGACATGTCTACGCGAATCACTGACGTTAACGAAGCATCCTTTCGGTGTTGATGACCTGCATGGCTATCGCCGAATAGCTACATTCAACAATGTTATATAGCAACATAATATTCTATAGAAAATTAAATATTCCTTTAAAAATAGGGACAAAGGCTTAGTGGTAGCGTGTTCGCTTACTAATCCTACTCTAATTTACTATTCACGGGATCGAGTCCGTCTGTCGACCATCAGGTATATGAGTGAGTCGCTTGATGTGGCTCCGGCAATCGCGGGGGTGGTTTTTACGAGAGTGTCCTCCCGGTTTTCCACCGTAATGAGGCAAGGAACATTGAAGTGGACAATCCGTTTATATGTATATACACCACAAAAAAAATGAAATACCCTTGACTACGACGTAAAACCCCAATCAAACAAACCTTTAAAAATATATACTACTAAAATATCGGTCAGAACTTACAGTATCTGTTAGGAAAAATAGAACTACAGTATTAGTTAAAAGTTATTACAGTATCGGTTGTTGTTACAGTATGTGTTGATGTTGTATCAGTTGTTAATGGAAGCTCATAGGGGCCACTCGCTCTCGCGCGCCCTCGTCTTGTAATAAAACGCTAAACCTCGAGATTTAATGTGTGAGTCTCGTGGTGTTCAAATGCCCTTTTTGTCTGAAATGCGAGGGGGAGCAAAAGCGAGATTTAGCAATTAAATCTCGCCCCCTCTAAGTTCTCGCTCCCTCGACCTATCCACTTTTTGAAGAAAAGACTGAACCACAAGATTCCTTTATAAAATCTCGTGTAAGGAAAACTAGAGAGAGCGACATGATGCATGGTCGACGGACACACTCGAATCCGTGATCTGTACTTCAAAGTAGAATTAGTAGGCTAACACACTAACCATTAAGCCGCGGGCACTACCTGAAAAATTGGCCCTGCGTTTTAAATAGGTGTTTTCAAAATGGTGATTTTAGATTCTTTAGAATGAAGCCGTTAGACATGAACAGACAAAATACAGCGTCTTAGGCTCCCGTGTTACAATAAAGAAGAGGAGAGTAAATCTCGCTTTTAGTGCTTATGTTAAACCTTGTTAGCCAAACATACTGGTGTCCGCTATTTATTCAACTAAAAAGAAGAAATTCTACAACGGATAATACTCAGAGTAATATGATGATGAAATCAAAACATCTTTTACTAAAATAGATAAGATATTTAACAAATTATCCGAAAGAAAATATGTCCCCTCTACTCTGAGGATTTACCCAGGAACCACTGACTATAAAGACATCAAACCAAGTTACCCGATCATCCGAAGACTGGTTGGGATACGGATGTGCTGTTATTACCTCAATCAGATTTAAATAATGTGATATTACAACAAATGTGGCATAAATAGTCCACCGACGAACACTCGTCCACGGATTAGTCCTCTCGACTGTCCGAAATACGAGTGACACACGATGTGGCTCCAGCAATCGCGGGGTAGTGTATATGAGGTTTTCTGATTTCCACTGCATTTAAGCACTGAACAGTGCGAAGTCCGTCGTTATATATAAGTGGAAAACTAGGAATCCTACAAGAACTGCGGCCGTGGCCTAATGGTAGCGTGTGCGCTTACTAATCCTACTCCAATTACCGTTCACAGGATCGAGTCCGTCTGTCGACCATCAGGTATATGAGTGAGTCACACGATGTGGCTCCGGCAATCCAGGGGGTGGTTTTAATGAGGTTTCCTACTGGTTTTCCACCGTAATGAGGCAAGGTACAGTGTGAAGTGGACAATCCGTCGTCATATAAGTGAAATACCCTTGAGTACGACGTTAAACCCCAATCAAACAAAC
>JAQQZZ010090972.1:0-17739 GCA_030265115.1 Mopalia vespertina
TAAAACGGCGTAAATTGTGCGGTCGTAACAAGACAAATTACAGCTGTATAAATACACCGGGACTATGCTTTGATGTCTTTCAGCCGAACATCAATCCAATTCCCTTTTTAAAGATACCAGTCACCCAAATCAAACAAACAAACACATTTTAAAGATACTAACAAGTTTAATAATTTTTAAATGAATAAAATTGTTCAAATTTTATGTTGACGTACATAACACTTTTTCAAATTTTTATGCATTTGTGCTTATTGTAAAATTTGAGGCCCTTCGTCACTTCCTGGTAAGACAGTCATGGTGCGGGTTTATCCCAAAGTTTCTAGTCTGCGTTAAAAATGACTGGGAGGAGTAAGCATAGTGAACGAGGTTCTAGAGTAGGGGTGTGTAGTCTGCTTCAAGGCACTTTTGTTGAAATGTTTCATTCCTCATAAACGACACACTAAAGACTCAGATTTAAATTAATGTTGATGTACTCATTATATTAGCTATTTGTGTGTACTTTAATTCGCATATTTGTGAGAGAAAAAATTGTGTCAATTGTGGCCGCCAAATGTGGCTCATAAATGCTAATTTTGGTCTCATCGCTTCCTTATCTCCTCGAACCTATAAGTGGAACATCGAAGGAGGGCCAGTATTCCGACACGCTTACCATTGAATCACTGTCACGGACGTGAAAAAAGACGGCGAGGAAATGGATTAATATCTACTCATGCAGTGCACATATCTGCCCTAACCTGAAAAACTTGACCAGTCATATTTTGTTAGCCAAAAGTCGAAATACGAAATACTTCCTGATCCTGGTAAGATGTTGGAAGATTTTCAATGCCATTGTGTGTATGACGAAGGCCAAGACATGGACTATCCTAAAATTAGTCTAAAGATATTTTTAACCAAAATATTACTTACTAGGATATACCAGGAAGAGCAGATAAGCATGCTTGTACGTTTAATTTTGAAGTTCTCGTTAGGAAGGCCAAGGCTAAGAATTTGTTAACTCTGGCTTGGATAGACTTTGTAGCTGTTGTTGCGGACACGGATAGCAGCTAAGCAGCAACTTCATATAACTGACTGGGGCTATAATCATACGACTGCAAAACTAAGTCAGTTGCAGTAAGTTCATCTTCTCTAGCCAAGAGTTTTATTCCGAGCTACTCTACAGTACAACCCTTGGTCGATTAATCTCATATAAATAGAATTACAGCTACGCCCCCTGGCGAATAAAATGGTCAATTTTCGAGTTAAAGCGCTGATAACATATGCTGAATGTTATACTCTAGTTTTAAAAATTTGTTTAACTTTGTAAAGCACTATTAGCGTATATATGAAGAGTTTGTGTCTGTAGAGGTGGGTACATATCCAATACTCTAATTGAGTTGGTTGAATACCCCGAATATATCCCTTTTTCGACAACACTTCACCAACTTTCACAATTGACTATCGCTGTCATTTTTACTAGCAAAGTCCTCTCGTACCCCAACATCTGATTGGTTGCGTAGAAGTCCCTACGCATCCAATCAATCGCTTGGAAGCAGAGTCCGATTATATGTGAATAATCTGCCAAGGGTTGTAATGCAGAGTATAGCTCGAAATAAAACTCTTGGCTAGCGAAGGTGCGGTAAGTTGGACATCGTCCTATTTTTCGCTTACACCAGTTTAAATCACTAGCATCGGATTAGAGATACCCCTTCAACACAGCGGGACGTCATCTAATAGCGAATTAAATTTAATAGTGACTCGAGATAAAAGTTTGTTGATTTAATCACTTTCTGAGACAGACCCTTAAACGATCTTATCATGGCCTTTTTTTTTTACTTAGAGAAAAAAAAAAAAAAATCGAAAATGAAGAATTTTATCAGCACGTCTCTAATACTAGTAGATGCATGCGTCGCCCAACGCGCTCTGAAATCCCAGCCTCAGTTTCACTTAGCTACAGTTAGATGAAGAAAATCAACGAAATTGTAGATCGAAATTAAGTTGAGTAGCTAGGCTCGAGTTTTCTACGCAGAGAATTACATTCAAAATTTAGAGAGTATTTTATATAACGGTAGGCCCTACGTAAGGCAAGATTACATGTACTGAAATATATACATCAAGCAACAGGTCATTTGGCCTGCTATATTTAACGTAACTCGCTCCACTTCCGGGTACCTCCAATATTCTTCTCCAATTCTAACATAAACGGAATTTAAAAAAAATGCATATTCGCTCTTCCTGTCCTGTGGCTATGCCCATTAGCAACACAGAATACGGAAAGTCTGAAAGTCGCTGGGCTTTGTGTTGCTTATCGATGGTGAGATAAGAAAATTGATTATATTAAATCAACTCCATGAACAAACTCTGAGACTTTCTGTTACAACCCTTGTAATTCGCAATTTTGTGCTAAACAGGGTAGCGACGACAATTTAAGTTTGCCGCCGCACTGTCACCAAAGAGTGTCAAACTGTTGCAGACTTGCAGCTTTTCTATAAATCTCAAAACGCAGTTTCTAAATAACTGTGTTATATCTCAATCATCTGTGAAGTAAAATTGTTAAATGTACATGTACGAGGCATGCATGAGAATATTACAAAATAAGTATGAAAATGTTTTAAGTACTGATACTCGAGGGAGTTTGAGCCAGAGCTGGGAGAATGTGCTGTTTGCAGTAGAAAATTGTTTGCATATAGATATCCCTTTAGTGGCCCCACAAGAAAGAAAAATTATTCTTACTCAGTAATTAAATAAACAGATAATATAATATAATATCAACTAACTCCATTCACACCAACTTACAGTATTCTTAGGAATTGGTTTGAAGGATTGTTTACAATTGAAGACTTAAAAAAAAATAAAATAAAAAAAATTAACAAATAGTTTCGAATGAGTATTTAAAGAAAACATCCATGAAATTAAACACTAATCTATAAGTTGATAAATTTATTTCTATAATAATTTTATTTTTTTAAATTTAGATCGAGTACATGTCTTGTAGAAAATTGAGAAAGAAATGACAACCGATTTCGTTGGAAACATCAACGAATCAACTGTGCAAAACAGCTGCCTATTTAGTCATGTTTTCCAATGTTGTTCCGATCATACGTTTGTGTACACTGGAAAATGCTTAAAACGTCTGTTTAAATTCAAAGTGTGTTGAAAATACGCTTTGCATAAAAAAAAACGAAAATTGGCCATTTATTTATCGCCGTCCTAACATACGATTACGGCGGCATTTATAGCAGAGAAGCCATGCGATCGGTAATCAGAACATAGCAACATCGTTTGAACGAGGTACCCGGAAGTCTAGTAGAAGAGAACGAGACTTCCACGCTTTATTGTACCTGGGATTTTTTTTATACTATACTAATCCCAGATTGTACCCAGGCAAGAATGGTTATTTTGATATAAATAATGTTCATTGAAGAAATGGTTGATCTGGTTTTGATAAGATATGACACATGACACGGTATAGTGTTTGAGCTGTACTAAGTGGTCTCCTGGTCTCTAGTGGTCTAGACAATAGGCCGTCAGATACATAATCTGCAAAAACGAACAAAGTTGAAGTTACTTAAACAAGTAATAAAATAAATAATTTTAGTATCTTTTAGAAAGTGAAGATTAACAGTATTTATGTTATTTTGGGATAACACTTTCTTAGTTTGAATCGATTCCAGTTCACGGACGGGTTTCAACCTGCAAAATGTTCTGAACTGGAATCGGTTCAAACTAAGAAAGTTTTATCCCAAAATAACGAAAATACTAGTAATAAAATACCCAAACAGTGTCAAAAATGTAAAGAACTTAACTAATTAAGATTAAGTGTCCAAGCTGACATATTCCCCTGGTGGCCATAACCAATTGTACGGTTCGAATCAACATAACATACTATGTTAACCTTGATCTTGTAGTTGATGTATAGACCTACTATTAAAGTCACTCATTAAATCGCTTCATGTTTGATACGGGTCTGATATTGTTTGTACGAGTATACACATCACTAGGTTCTAGGTAGCGTTATATTGTCATGTTGTGTCATGTAACTTTACTACCACTCCAATGCTTTACATCATTCAACTTTGTTTACAATAGGATTGTCTCATATGCTCATAGTGACGATAACATGGAGCTTTTTTTAGGTCTGATACTAATCAGATTGAACCTAAATTTAACAGAATTACATATTTTTGACCTTTTTTAAAATTATAGATAATGTTTCATAAAGCATAAGACAACTGACAGCTGGGTTGCATTTTAAAACGAAGTTGTTTGCAAAAAGGTAAAAGAAAATAAGAGAGCCGATTTTCACAAACATCTGCAGTTATAAAAAAAACTTACTCAAACTATTGCGTCCAGGTCTCTTATATTTTACTCTTTTTTTGGTGACCCGTCATTTTCGTTATTGGTATTTGACATTTCATATATTATCTTAAGATATAAAGAGACAGCTTTTTATAATTTTAATATCTTTCATCTTTAGTCTGGTCGTATTTTTGAACGCCTAACGCTCGGTCTGGATTAATTCTTTAAATTTGACCTATCTAAGGCTTAACAATACGGACAGAATAACTTACCTTCAACATTGGAGATAGTTCTTCTGTAGATTCTATTCGGGTTGACGGGTACCACTGACAAAGACGTGTCTCCCATCAGGTCAGATGACGATGAACTCAAGCAAGGCTCAGATGTTGTCCTTGTCAACAACCCAGCGTCTGGAAATTCATCCAACTCCTCTTCCGCGGCACCTGCATTGGCAAGATCCTGAGACACGTGAAAATGCGCTAGGGCCAAGAAATTAGGGTTCCCCCCCAAAATACTTCTTTCAAATGAAGCGTTGTATAATGGACGCCTGCCGAAAAAACGAAAGAAGGAAAAATAGCTAGGACGCGAAGGGGGCAAGAAGAGTCTATGAAGAAGAAGTTCTCTTGGTAAAGGCCGATCGACAGACACCACAAGGGAAGTTTCTGTGGATTCAACTGGATCTTCGTCTTCGGTTATATCGATATCATCCAAAGATTTAGGGCTGATAGGAACATTTGTAGATTTATTTGAAACAGTTTCTTCCTGAAACGCTTGGAATCCGTTTGTGAAAATTGTACCATCGGTATGGTCAACGTCCTCTTCTAAGGTATTGTATTTTACGGATCTTTCACAAGTGACCGTCGTCTCCGCTGGAGGTTTCTTAGCTGTATTATAGTCGAAGTGACTTGAGGAATCATCAGATTTGTGAGCTTCGCCAATTTCTTGAAGATTCAATTCCGTAATTTGATTATCGCCATCAATAAGATCAATATATATGGGTTTCGAAGGTAAGGTAGACTCAAAACCATCATTTTGGAGAACGTTCTGTGAATCTATTTCGTTAATTTGTACCTTATCACACAAATTCATTTTTGCTGACTGTTTTTCTATTACTGATTGACCAGCGCGATGATCATCCCTGGTCAGCGTTTCTGTGTTTAGTCCACTAGCTTGGGTATTATTGCAAGCATACATTTGATCGGGAACATCTTTTACTGTATATTCTGCGGGCAGCCTTAAAGCACAATCCTCTATGAGCAGTTTTGGCGAGCTACGTTGGTATTGTTGTACCTTATCACACACAACCGTTTTGTTTGACGGTGCTTCCTCTTTGGACGGCGCTGATATATGACCATAATCTGTGGAGTTTGGTTCCGTCATTTGTATGTTATCACATAAATTAGTTTGTGGTGAAAGTTCTTTTACGGTGGTCCAGCTTGTATCGCAATGATCCTGTGCACATATAGTTCGTGGGTTGGATTTATTTGCTTGTTCCCGTTCTTTTAAATCTTTCTGAACCTTTCTGTCTATCATCAGAATCTGATAATCTGGTGACTCCATAGTTCTATCCGCAGTATATATCGTTGGATCTTTTGTATGAGCATTTTTAGGATTGCTGGCACATACGCGATTGACATCGTCGATTATTACACGGCGAGTTATCTCCCTTTGTGGCGAAATGTTATCAAGGAGATCTGGGGGTGATTCATTTTCTTTTGAGTTTGTGATCAAATTAGTTGAAATAGTGCTGGTGTTTACTTGTTCACTCTGTATTTCGTCAACAGTAAAATCATGTGGACTATTGATGATTAAATTATGAAAATTCACATTTTTTTGTAAGTTAGCACTGTCAGAGGAATGAATGTCAGTTTTCGTCAGTGAAATAAATTCATTCTGATTACTTTCATTAACGGAATCTATTCGTTCTCCAGTTTTAAAAGTTGACCCAAATTCCGGTTCAGTGCCAACCGAAGTATACGTATGTGCCTCTTTTGGCTTAGCAGATAAATTCGGAAACCATAATTCGTTATAAATCTGCGACTTAGTATTAGACTGTTCTGGCATAATATGCTCATTAATAAAGCACCCTGGTTGTTCACTGTCCACAGAAGTTTTAATAAATTCCAAAGACTTCTCGAAAACTCCGCTGTCGTCAGGTATTTTTTGTTGAGCCTCAGGCTGGTTTTCCAGAGAAGAATTGACTAAATCGGGCTTATTACTCGTTTTCCCAGACGTGTCTGAAGATATACCCTGGCTTTTAGCAGGTGGGATATTTGCGCTGTAAGTTGTGATGTGGTGTGAGGTCGCTTTTGGACTTTCATTGTACAACGTTGAGAAGTGTAATTGATCTGTGTAATTTGCACTGTTGTTAAAGCGAGATTTACCACTTAATTGTTGCTCAAGTAGTCTAAATACAGGATTTTCACACCCACCCTCTATACTCTCTCTGTGAGGTGATGACTCTGCATTATATTTCGATGGCGAAGTACAGGCGAATTCAGGGTCAATATCGAAAATCTGTTCTTTTTCAGTCTCACATAGCACTGGTCCTTTCCTTTGTACATATTTCGTTTCCCTTCGTTCGTCATTAAGAAAATAATTCCGAGTACAATTTTCTATAATATGTTTGGATTTGTTGGTGGTGTTCGATTTTTGAGTGTCTTTATGGGTTGTGCCGTTTGTAATAGTTGTTTCTTGAGGACCATCAACACAACTCGATTGATGTTTTACAGGGAATGAATCTTTACTTGGAGCTAAATCTTGAGGAAACCTAAAAAGTCCTTGATGACTTAAAGGCTGAAAAACGTATTGAGAATCAATATTTTCCGCATATTTGGTGTTCAGGTTCGTTAATTTGACGACGCCTTTAGAAAATGCCACTGAATTTTTTGATCGAGTCGTGTCATTATCCACAGTGGACAACACATTTTGCTTATGAACTGATGGCAGACCGAAGTAACTATCTTCTTCAAGGTCTTCGGATTCTGAAAGAAGACATTGGGCACGATCTGATTCAGGACAATTGTCTTGTAGACTGTGGCGAGCTTGAATTGCCTGGTTTGCTTTGTCTAGTATGTCATGTAGACGAGTGGAGTGGTTGTGTAATGACTTTGAATGTTCCTGCAGTCGAGAGTGTACATTAGACAGATCCCGGGAGAGATCGGATCTGTTCATATCGTCCTGATGGTGAAAGTGTCTTGGCGAAGAACTATTGGAATGCAAAACATGTCTTCCTTCAGGGTTGTTTTTGTTTGGTTGCAGGGAATAGACACATTCATTCAGATAGGAACCGCTTGAAATATTGAGAAACGAATCCGGGCTTTCACAAAACGGTAGCGGTGAGGACGATCCTGGTACATCTGCACGCTCTCCAGTGTTCAATGAACCGCGAATTGGACTGGGAAGATTGTTCGGATCACTTTGTAAAACATCTTGGCTGGCAGACATTGAAGTTTCCGACTGCTTGGGTTTTCGTAAAACATGGGTGTAGATGTTATCTCGTTCTCTTGACGATGCTGATCGATTCGTATAGGTTTTGTGAAACATTATTTGTTCGCTGTTTGATTTCCCCTCAACATTACACTCTAGTCTACCCCCAACGGGATTTAAAAACTTTTGGGGAAAGTTTTTTATTGGTTTCTGACAAGGACATTCCAAAGCGGATTCTTCCTTAGATCGTGTCTGATGGTGACCTTTGAAGGAATTACTGCCATGAGAGTCTATATCACGACAAGCTTCTGTTTGCAATTTGTGACTTTTGATGTGATTGTCCGTTTGAAAAATATTCACAAATGAAGCTGAATGAGCAGCATAGTTTCTAACGCTTTTTTCAAACGCAACGTGTTTTTTCTTAATTTGAGCAGTACTTGCATCCGGAAAACAATTTATATCAGGGTTTTGTAAATTACTTTCACCTTTGAGCAATGAATCAAAGACAGTAGCAGACAGCGTTTGCCGGACCATTCCAGCTGTGGATTTCCTCTCAACCCGATGGTCCGAATAAGCAAACGTCCTCCTGGGAGGTGACGGAAACGCTCTTCTTGGTTTGAAAAATACAGAGTGAGAGTTTTCCTTGAAACCCACAGAAGAGTCAGCTTGACAGTTGACAATATTATTTTTTTCCCCAGAATCTCTTGAAACATTTACGTTGCACAATGGAGCCCTTCTTTCGGGTATAACAATTTGATCACCATTCCAGACGGAACCCATGTGTGTAGCATTATGTGCGTTATCCCTCTTGTCAATCTTATCGCTTTCTTTAGTGAATACATGTGTTTCGTGGAACTTTTTGTTATATATATTGGAATGCTGTATCGACTTAGACCTTAACGGACTTCTAGATTTCCGGGGTATGGGTTTGTACAAGTGTTCAAATCTGCTGGGAATTGGCGTCTCACTCAGAGAGAAAGCTGTTGACCAGACCATGGTCGTGTCGGTAGAGTCACAAGCCATTTTAGGATATGGCAGATTGTGGTGGCTACAATATCGAACTGTCGAGTAACAGATTGGCGTAGTCTTCAGTGGTTAACCGGACAATTTGGGATCATCCTATCCTCCGTTTAATGCGACAGCTCCTCTGAAAATGAGAAAGATATAAGCAAGATTATAATACATATAAATAAACGTCTTGTTCCCAAGAATGAGATACAAGCTGACGTGATCATATTTCAAATTCTCAAGAATGACAAATATCGATTTCCGTGAAAATCCCCATTGTCTTGTGTTGGCAGCTAATTAAAAGGTTCATAAACCATTTCGTGCCATTATGATTATGGTAGCAACGTTTCAAATATTAAAAATAGAAATGGAAAAATGGGACAGTGATTTTCGGGACTAATGTCAAATTAATTGCTGGATGTTTTAATTTATCCCATTCCAAGCGGATTGTCTAGAAAATCTTAACGTACGTTGATGGTTGCCGTGAGTGTCATTGATTCGACACTAGAGCACCATTGATTAAAACCATACTCGTGTGGGGCTAACTTGCCACCTACACATCACATAGCTGCGAACTGGGTCTTAAACTATTACTACTATAGAAAGAAATGAATCAATGATTTCTGTGTCTTTTAGAAAGTGAATATTAACAGTATTTTCGTTGTAACACTTTCGTAGTTTGAACAGATTCTAATTCAGAAAATTTTGCAGGTTGAAATCCGTTAACCACCGAATTATCAGCAGTGAATGCCGGCCACCTAGATCACTCAGCCACCCTGCCTTCTACAAAAAGGAAGGTTAGTCAGCTGGAGTCTAGGTTGCGGACATTCACTACCTCTCTGATAGGAGATTGAAACAGCTCCCCAAGTTGAAGCAATGAATGATTGTTGTGTCTTTTAGAATGTTAATACTAACAGAAATTTCGTTATTTTGGGATAACACTTTCTTAGTTTGAGCATATTCTAGTTCAGAAAAATTGCAGATTGAAACTTATCTGGGAATCGAACCCTCGACCCCCAAATTTGGGTGGCTGAGAGGTCTAGTTGGGCGGCATTTTCTGCTGGCGGTCGTGGGTTCGATTTCTGGACGGGTTTCAACCTGCAAAATTTTCTGAACAAGAATCTGTTCAAACTAAGAAATTGTTATCCCAAAATAACGAAACTATTGTTAAAGAAAGAAAGACCTTTCGGTTTACATTAACAAATCATTCAGACCATTGCGTGGTGTAAATCAAGCCATTCGGTTACGTTCCAACAAACATGTCTCTGTAAGTCTTTTGTAAAGGATTTGCCATTGATCGTAATGCCCGTATTTTCAACTTTGAATAGAGCAATAAGTTACTAATCGGATTATTCTGAAAGTCAAATTGACCGTATAAGTCTGAAGTTATTTTAAGTTATTTAAGTTATTAATGACTGCTTCAAAATATTTTAAAAGCTATTTTATTATTGCTATGAAATGTCGTTACTCTTCATTATTATTGATATAAAATATTGATTAAGAATATCGATTTACAAACGCTTTTACGCCGGTACTATATTTGCTCGAAATACCATGGCAACGCATGGCTGTAATATGTTGGTAGCCAGTCTCCATGGATACAGGATCAAAACAAGTAGATTGTGTGTTGCAGCAATTGCCAATAATGCTTATAATAGATGCACATATGGATTTTTCGAAGTGTAACTAAATTGTTTATGGTGAAGTACATGTCTTTGTTTATATATATATATAGGTTCGAATCCCGGTGGAGGCAAGCAAATTTTTCTCTCTTCATTTATTCAAAATATATATATGTATTTTCTCTCTTCATTTATTCAAGATATATATATACACACAGTAAAATTGGATATTTGACGTGATTTGAAGACAATTGTGAGTTTGATTTTCTTATAGTCATTGTTTATTAAACGAATTATGGAATTGTTAGGCACATGTGCATTTATATAGCCAACAATATAGAAAAATCTTTCTCTATATTAAAAATATATCAAATCTGATATGAATCTTAATAAAAACAAGTGTGAACGAAATTGGCATGTTAAGCAATAAATCTACGATAAACAGAGCTGAGGTCTATAAATCGTGAGCATTGACGTGCACTGACGATGTATGTTGCCGACATTCCGATTAATAGTAGACTGGTTGCCGCACGGTTTGTAAATCAAGTATGTCGTAACCGAACTATCGAGTCTTACCTTCAATATGACGATAAAACGATTGGTAAACATACCAGACATGGACTCCCAGTATGAGAACAGAATGTAGGGTTTTATACTGGACTTATGCCAATAAACAATACATTGTGCTTTACAGATCGCTGTGTAACGGCAATATATATATATTTTGTACTACCTTTATATAGCTCGACAAAGGTAGTTTGTATTCTCGTATAGGTGAAGTAGACCGAGAAACGATCAGCTATATTAATTCAACATTGATTGAAGCCATTAAGGTTATCTTTTGATCTACTTCGTGTTGCCAAATGAAATCTATCGAACACATGTACAAGCGTAGACAAATATGTATTGCATTTCGAATATTCTAGCTAGGGCCATTCACGTAGCATATCACCGCGGATAGTGTAAAAAAGGCATAGACTTTTCCAATCAGAACGGCTAACGAATGGATATGAATGGCTTCATCTTGAACATTGGACCAAATCAAGACCTGACCTTTCCGTTCACATCGAATTCGGATTCACTTATTTTTGGTTTCTTTAGTTCTGCATATCTGTTAATTGAGTATGTTGAACTTAGCCGGTATACATTAGAGCTAATGCATTTATATACTATTATTACAAATCTGAAACGTCTTTAGTATTGATTGTGATCAAAATGGCTGGTCTTCTCTTCGTTACCGATATATAGTAACCGGTAAACTATCATTTTATTAAACCAGGAGTACACGGATGTACCATGTTATTACTTATTAGATACGAAATAGTACTTTCGACATTTTAAAAAAAAGTAGACTATTAAAATTACAACGGACATATATTTCTAACAATTAATCATGCTGGGACGGGGATGTCGATTAATGAAAAAGATCTCTCGGTAAACTCCGAGAGACAAGGCTCTAAAAGGATCTTAATCTCGAGTTGCTATCGGTGACCTACATATACATCTCCAGAGAAGGTAATGAACATGTATTTGATATAAAAAAAATCATGTTATAACTATGTAGCAAACAAGATATTTAGCATCGGTTTAGAATAGACAAACCTGCAAACTGGTATTTCAAAGATATAGAAATTAACCAGTGAGTATGTCCGGTAAGGGTAAGGATTAAGGAGAGTTACAAGTTGGTTGATACAGAGGGAAGTTTCACCTCAACCAGACGATCCTCTAGATTTGTACGCTATTGACCTATAGCTAGGGAGTTTTAAGGCTCCAATTCGTGTAATTGCCCTACACCGAGATTTGAAATGGGGCTCGTTTGGCATATAAAATGTGTCAGGAAGTTCAGTATGTTAAAATAATTGAACCCACAATAGCTGGTAAGTGAAAAAATTTACTCAGTTATGTGCGTTCTAACTCAGTGTCTCCAAATAAGGCTACATTGCATTATAGACTATTAGAGGTACAGAACTCTGCATCTATACTCTATAATGCATTTTTGTGAGAGAGGAGCAGACATTTTAGGCACGAGATTTTGATTTTCATGTTTAACGAGACCAGGAAACCGGGTGATATGTCTTTCCAATACCCTTCACCTGGTTTCCGATTGAAACCCAGTGAATTTATTTATTTATTTATCGTATGTTAGATTAACAGGATTAAAACCCAATTACAGATCATTGACCAGAATTATTGTGAAGGAAAACTGCGTTGTGAATTTACCCAGACCACCCACTTCCGGTGGTTGCTGGCATGCCAACGCACATATAGTCCGCGGAATCGAACCCATCACCTCAGAGGTGTGGGCCAGAAGTATATACTCTGTAGAGAGTACACTCTAACCCCTCCGCCATGCACGGAGGCCCATACGTTTGAAGAATTTGTATCCAATTAGTATACTCATACATACTTACATTATGTAGTGATTGAAACCGTTTGGACAATAAACCTCCATTGTCTTCTGCGAGAAAGTCCGGTCTCTTCAGCAGGTTCGTAATTCTGCAAAATGGCTCACAAGTATTCAACTATATATAAGATGACAACAGCACAAAGAAACAGTGCCTTGTCGAATGGAATACATTTAACAAGTAAATGCCTTATGCACAAACCACCACACAACTCCGCTGGAAAAGTCTAGGAAACTTAAAATGTGATGGTCAACGATATTTAAATATAATTCGTATGAGCTGAAATGTGAGTGCCAAGCCGATTGTTTTTTTTTATGGTAAGCCAGATGTATTGTGTTACGTTTACAAGCAACATGTATGTTGGCCTTAAGTCCTAATGTCCGACTAGTTCTTAAAGCACCTGACCACAGTGATAAAAATCCAATTTCCTCACAAAATGAGGATGGTAGACTACAATTGACCATCTAATGTTCCTTCGCCAATCACAGGACATACGGAAGCTACAGCTAGTAACCAAGAATACATTTATGGAGATAACTTAGTCCGTTAAACTCCAATCTTAGAGGCTGGTATCATAGTCTCCATTCTCTGCACACCTATTTTAGATCTTCTCCACATAATTATATATTCCTATATATATCTATTCAGATCCTGTTCAGCAGATCCAAGGCAAGCGTTTAATTTACCTAGGCCTATAGCTGGTTAACAGTTCCATTGCCTATTATATCAGAAACAAGAAATCGGTCCGTTTGAAGATCCAGTGCCGGCTATCATTTTATATTAAATATATCTTTAGCAAGCATTTAAAATCTCATACATGACCTGTGTCGAGTGAAGATAACCTTTAAACAGTCATTGACAGGTCCGCTAACGTGACAGCCAAACACAAATAATGCATGGTTCCTTCTTCACATTGCCGTCACCGTGTTCATTGAGCTTAACCCAGCACCTGCTGTTTGGCCCAGCCCTCTCTCCAGGTTCACACACGTGTCCACACAAGAATTCAGTAGTCAATGTAGGTCTATCGAGCAGTAAATAGTTTATCGCCTTGCCTAGCGACAGATCAACAATGGGGATATCGATAAAGGGAGAAAACTCGTATATTACAATAGACTGTCTTCAAGATCAATATTAAAGCCCAGCTTAGATAAATAACGGTACGTGTGTTATGGTTTATAGACCAAACAACACAAGAACAATTTTCACACTCCGAACAAAACAGTGCACACTTACTGGACAGATAAGGCTTTGTTTGATATAGATGCGAATACGTATCTTATATAGACTATACAGCATAAAGAGATACGAGGTGCAACTGTACCAAAACTTTAGAAATAAGGCCTGCCTCTGGTTACTTAATAACGTTGAATCCGCATGACCTAATTACCGCAGAAGACATTTTGCTTCCATTCACCTCGGATTTGTATTAAAAAAAACACATCACACAAGGCCGTTTCTCGGGTAAAATCACACTAAAACAAAACACTGTTCCTTTTTTATGTATGACTTTTGCAAATAATTCAAATTTCGTCCGCTATAAGTATTTTAATAATGTTGTAGCTCCAATGACATCATCACGTCAACAAAAGAATAGCCTTCAGACGTAAACAATAAACACGCGGATAACTCAGTCAAATGATGAAAGTAATCCAATGCGAGTTATCTCCCGTGAATCCCGTGAGTCTACATCAGAGATTATTAAGGCACGGAAATGGCCGAGGATGTTCAGACATGTTTTTGTCTAAGACCTGAACCCGAGTCGCCCTGAGTGTCCGGTAAGTGTGTAACAGTCTTATTTTTAACTTCACTGCACCTAACTGGTCAATATATGATGTTCGATAGGAGCCAATTAAGGCGCTATAACAACACTTTTCTGGAAGCTTTTGGTACCGTACCACGAAGATGCAAAGAGGCGAGGGCGAGGACGCAAAATTTAAGTAAGTAAAACACTTTGTTTAAAACCAAAAACAATGTGTTAAGTTACAATTAACACAATGTTTATAGCTATTAAACATTATGTTGTGTTTAACATCTAAACACAATAATGCTTTTTGGGTCGGTAACCCTTTTTAAACGGAATATAACGATAATGAATTCCTGTTTCTGTTTATATTAGATCGCCTGGCTTACATCTGAGTTAGATAAATGGATCATAAGTCTCTTCATGCAATACAAATGTTTCATTTAAACCCAAATAACCAAACACTGCCTATTATGTTTTACCGTTTTAACTCTTTGTCTACCGAAAGCCGCTCACAGCGGTTCAGATTTTCTTCAGAAAAGACGGCAAGCGGCTGAGCGCGGCTCGTCGCCTAATCGTTGTAAATTTCCCTCCGATTGGCTATTCGTCCACAACATTTTTAACCTAACCAATCAGCATTAGCTTTAGTGCCCAGAAGCAAACGTTATGCAATGCAACAAACTAGGAAAAATATTACGTAGCCAAAGAGTTAAATTAGTTTAAGATCAGCGACATGATCTAAAATTTGTATACATTGATTTCAGTAATTAAACAGCTTGATTTCACAAAGAATAAACTTTTTCTGAAATCTTATTATCATATATCAGCCGGTTTGTAAATAATAAATTTAGGATTTTTAGGTCAGCGGACGGGAAAAATACATTTTCCAAAAAAATGTTTTGGTATAATACGAAAAACTATAAACACTTCAAAAACATTAAGTACTACGTTAAACACCCAATTAAACAAACACATTGGCCCTATACAAAATATCGATTATCCGGCCATCCATAATAACTGGATCACAGAATTTCAGAATTTTGTGGCCAGCCTATGTAATCGATACCTTTATTAAGCCACAAATGCAGACAATTCATATGGAACATTTCTTATTCTCGCACTATTCAGATGAATTTGTGTCAGATGGCTAAAAGAATGGGAAAACAAACATACATCACACGAATTATTTTGAATTAAGACAGTTGTTATTGTGGCTCTGCATCCAAATTTCATTGCCCGGAAATAGCTGAAATTGCTTCTCCGAGCTTGATCACTTTCAGAACTTCCGGGGCCTATGCCGCCCCTGGACCATCGTCTATTGGGCTGGGATGGTCGATCCCTTTATTAAGTCACAAATGCAGATAATTCATACGGAACTTTCTTATTTTCGCACTATTCAGATTCAAAAAAGGCCTTTATCTTACTTTGGGAAAACATAGGCCTAAATCACACAAACTAAGACAATTCTTACTGTGGCTCTGAATCCAAATTTCATTGCCCGAAATAGTTGAAACTGCTTCTCAGAGTTTCCTCACTTTTAGAGCTTCCGGGACCTGAGCGGCCCCTGGACCTGAGCGGCTCCTGGACCCTCGCCTATTGGACTGGGATCCCCTGGCCTCCCCTTTGGAAATTTCCTGGCTACGCCACGGCTAGCCCACCTGTCGACCATCAGATATAGATATATGAGTGAGTGATACACGGTGTGGCTCCGGCAATCGCGGGGGTTGGTTTGTACGAGTTTCCACTTGGATATTCATCGTATTTAGACAAGAAACAGTGTGGAATGGATAAACAGTCGTCGTATAAGTGAAATATACAGGATTCAGGGTTGAGCAGTGCCAATCGAACAAAAACAAATTAGACTCTGGGCATTTGAACCTCGTCTGTGACTCAAATGATGAAAAATTATGATACTTTCGTTTTTAAAAAAAGTATCAGGAGATTCTATGTTCTAAAGGTTAAAAAAATAATGAATTAAGTTTAAAAAAAAAAATAGTACCCTAGAAAATTTCAATTTAAAAATACCTTTTTTTTATCTTACAGTTCAGCGTTATTTCAGTGCTTGTTTCGAATTGACATTCTACGTATATATGAACTTGATTTGTAGATAATTGTCTTTATAATTGGGCTGATTAGTTCATTTAATTCAACATTTAAGATAACATCCTTCAGCAAAGGCCTGAATGTAGGTCATTACCTTGAAACACGTTTTTAACTTTGTTTACAGCCGTATAGCATTCATTCGTAAACACTATATGATTCAACCCGATTAACGAAGTCAAACACCACCATTGAAGGTTGCACATCTCCTGTATTCAAACTCGTGCATTCTAACAACTAAGTCCCGGATGTCGGGGAGCATACATTATGTCATGCATATTCATAGATAACATAGGGAGCAGTCATTATTAAATGCTAGGAACAAACACTACATTCCTTCCTTTGTTTAGACAAAACCTTCATGTATACAGCATATATCAGATAAATTCAGATTTGTTTCATCCTTTAAACTTTTAAAACAAAACTCAAACTTGTACTTGAACAACAATGCAATTATTAACACTTTCGAAAATTAAACACATTTTCCGAACATCAGAAAAACCAAAAGCAAATTTCCATCATAGTTAAACATCATAAAACTTTAAGGCTATATATCAATGAACATTTTACTCTGACATAAAACACAATTTATTTTGACATATTAAAGTGAACTACTCTTTTAAAGTTTACCTCATTAGGTCATATCCGAAACATTTATCATTTATTATTAATATGACCAATGACATAATCTTGAAGTTTAGATGGTACTTTACGCAGTCTCTCAGGTCGAGCGACTGACATATGATTTTCCTTTTGAGGAATGACATTAGATGGGGTTTTTTCAACAGAGTCATTCGGTACATCAATCACATTCTTGTTATTATTTAACACATGATACTTTGGGTACAATCTTTTAACATGTGTTACATTTCTTTTGTACTGAACTCCATCAGACTCAACTAAAACACTATTTCCATGTGTTTCTTTCACTTTAAATGGACTTGGGTTAAATGGTGTGGAAAGTTTATTTTCCCGATTCTGCTTTAGCAAAACATGATCTCCAACCTGAATATTGGTTTCACGTGCATGTCGTTTCTGATCTGCGTATATCGCTCCTTTTTCTTTTCTTTCTGAATCGCGATCTCGCAGTTCTGTATCATCTACAGTAAATTCGTGTAACTGTGGCAGTTTTGTTCTAATTTTCCGTCCAAAAAGCAAT
>JAQQZZ010090983.1:0-16131 GCA_030265115.1 Mopalia vespertina
AATCCAGTCCCTTAATCCTCTTAATCCACCAGGGGTCCGTGTCCCTCCTGAGTCAGTCTCCTGCCCCCCTGAGCGATAGTGAGTAGGCGAAACGCGACTCAAAAAGGTGTGAAAGTAGGCGAAACGAGACTAAACCAATTACAGTGTGTTTTATTCAGGACAAGTGTATTCACAGCTTCACCCAGCTTGATATGATCTTGGTTGAGACACCCAAAAGCATATGCACATAACTATTTGTTTTCCATGCTGAGATCAGGCCATTTTTAAAAAATGGTTGCTTGGCTGACCAGTTAGGACACTTTATCATCAATGAAGTATTATTGCTGTCTATTTCGGTCAGGTAAAGCCGTGTTGGCAAACAATTGGGATTAAATCGATCCAAATACTTAACATTGAATTACGAGATTCACCACCCTGTTGTAGCAATAGATGGTCGCATGACATCACATGACTTCTTCCTGCCTTTGTCAATCCTCAATAAATCAGTATTGATCGGTCCAGTAGCCTGTGGCGGGAGCTGTAATTTAGGCAAAGGTACAAACAATTTCTGGATTATCCTGAAAAGTCAGACAAGTCAAAAGAAATTCAGAGAGTCATGTGACAACCCCTGAATTGATCAGGGCTATTCAAATTCTAGGTTGTTTTTCCACACGGTTCCCTGAACATACAGGCTAGCGATCTGAAATTCACGGATACTGACAAACCTGAATTATTCAGGACAATGGTCCTTCAATGATTTTTAGAGTGTACGTTAGAGACCATGGCTGTATGTTCGCAATAATTTCCCCACTTATGCCTTGGCTAATTGTAATGCACTCATAAAACAATATGAGTTTACACATAAACTGAGTTAATTTGCCAGTTAGCGTACATAATAGATGATATGTGCTCAACGCCCAGAAACGCAAAGATTTTAATTTGGCTAAAGGGGTTGTGGTATGAATATTGCATGGATCGTCTTGTCCAAAATTGCCGTTATTGTCTGAAGCGGAATTCGGATTAAGAGGAGCTTTTATGCTCGAAACTTGTGAGATACCCAATAACGACAAATTATTTAACATAAACACGAACGTAAAGCAGCGTGGGGGCGCTTGGCCCGATTTTACACTGGCCGTTATATAAGTCGAGCTAATTCCGTGCCCCCACCCTCTACCCCTACCCTTAATTCCACCCCACCCCTTTATAAGCCCTCGCCGACACACACACTCTGTCCTATCTTCTATCTTCTCATAGCTGTGCTGCATTCACTTATGTATAATTATATCACTGGCTGCAGATAGTGTTCTTTCAGCACCTCCGTTCATCGCACCAATCGGTTTACATGATATCGAGTCATTCTAAAATAAAATAAAATCAATTCTACTTCCTATATCGAGACATTGACTCTAAGATACACCCAAGCCATCTTGTTTTGCACTTCTTTTATTTGCTGGGCTGTGGCATACGTCGCCCCAAATATTGGCGGAAATTAATGCGCCATGGCCTGGCATAGCGTACGAGAGTTGTCTTAGTCTCGTCCACTATAGAAACTCTCGCGAGAATACGATTGCGGTCATATAGGATGCGGACATTTATAATCTTGCATGGCTTATCTTACAGCAATATGAATGGAAGCATACAGTATACAATCAAACTACACATGTGAAAGGTATCATTCAATTTTATGAACAAGCTAAGGTTACGGTTGACCTGTGAATTTCTCTTATATGAATTGCGCGGATTCGAATTTTGTTTGTTTAGGTGTTTAATGTGATTCACAATGGCATTTCCATAAAATGACGCCTTTGCAAAGCCGGTATTTGGCAGAAACCTATTTTCAAAACCGTACTAAAAGTTCACCAAGTTCCTGGTAAACTTTGCTATCCGCATAGCTTTGATGTCAATTGTACGATTTACCAATCATTGGCTGTTTTTACCAAGTTAACTTTCTCCAAACGCACACAGCTTTTGAGTCGTATATATATACCTTGGGCTCGATGTTAAACACAACCAAATAATAATCAATAATTACTCAATATCGTTTGCATTTGTTCTACATTTTTACAGGATAAATATATGTAGAGTTCATAATCACAGTAAAAAGATTAAATAATTGATTTTACCTTAATCAATAAGCGGTTCCGATTAAGTCGGTTTCACATCAGATGTCAAGGGTAAAGAGTGGAGACTCGGTCACATTTGTTTATCAATCAGGGTGTTTTGACATACCTTAACGGACATTGCAGGAGCTATATTTCTAGTTCAAACATATTCGTTCGGCCATCAGAGTATTTAATTAGCATTTTCCAATTGCTTCTTTGGAGAGTCACGTTGCAAATTACTGATGCAGAGCTCGTCCCCGATACAAAATCGCTATCATTCATTCCATATCGGCACAAAAACCCAATAATAATAGTCCGCTTGGCTTATTCTGTCAATAAAAATTCCGTTTTATTTCTGCATCAAAGAGCTAAATAAACGAAGTTGTCACGAACCCTCAACGTTTTTACTATTTTAGTGTCAACAGACTAAATCTGAAGACACAGTGCTAGGTATCGATAAACAAGTTCTGTAATTGTTTTAACCAGCTTCGAACAAGGTGTTCGTTTATCACGGCTTTTGACTCGTTTAGATTTTAATAACAGTTAATCGTATGTAAACAACTTGATGTTTTCAATTTCTTTAAAGTCATCCAATGTTGATATTGGTATTCAGATTTTGTCGCAACTTTTGGAAGTTTACCCTTGTATTACAGTGGAAGGAATCCCGCGAAAAAGTGTTTTGCCTTTATTTAACGAGTGCAAAATTGTGAAATCTTTGCATGCGTGGAGTACTGCTCGAGGTCTGTGTCGTGAATTCTGAGTTACATAGCCATTAGACTAATTTCAAGCGAAGAGTAAACCACAGTTCAGCCAAATGTATCTATTCTCCGCAAAACTCTTCTCCATCTCGACACTCATGCTCATGAATTTTATTAGTTTGTGCAATGTCCACAACAACAGCTCATTTCGTTCTGAATTACTGTTCGATGAGGCCAGTATGAACGCTATCGCTGGCAAGGATAGTCTCAGAACTTTAGAAGCCTCCACCGAAAACTTGGACCGTTCCATCTGGCATGGGTCTGAGCCGAATGAAGTGACACCAATCAGCACAGCAAGGAGTAGACCAAATGCTTTAAAGTATTTTGCCTCTACCGATGACATGGATTATGAAGACTTTCTTAGATTCTGGGAATTTTCTCTGTGTCCCAAATCCCCCATTTGTTTGCCCAAGGACAACAGTTTTACCACCAACATATCTTCTCCTTTCAATTGTTATAATTGCCATTGCGACAATTGTAATATATACGGGGACTGTTGTCTGGATAAAATGCTTATTGAAGGTACATTTCGAAACCCATTTCTCGAATATACTTCATGTATGTCAAACAAAGCCAACAGACAAGGTTATCCTTCGTACGTCTTTATCACTAAATGTCCATCAAATTATACCGAACGTGCAATTAGAGCAAGGTGTGAGCAGCGGATGAATCTATTGGTTAAAACCTCGAAAAATTATCCAGTATATAGTCCCAAAGTAAAAATGAACTACATGAATATTGACTGCGCTAAATGCCACGACGATGCCGACAATCTTACAGTCTGGACTTTAGATGTCACTTGTCCCTACTTACTCGATATCTCACAAATCAGAAACATTGATGACATTTCCAGGCTTAAAGATAAGGCAATCTGCCTTGAAACATTTAGTCCACCATCGGGAGCTCCGTTTCGACGGTGTAGTGTCAAGGAATCCTTTCGTATCATCGACCGTTGTAATCAAACGGGGATGTGGACAACTTATGATGAAGACTTAGAGAAAGCATGTGCGCTGTATGCCAATCCAGTAACGATAATAAGAGAAAAGTTCCGCAATATATTCTGTGCTTTGTGTAACGGGAAACGTAGCCAGATATTAAAGGCATGGAGCGGCTCCATAAAGAAAATGGGTGTTTTACGTTCTTATCCAACGTCATTTATAATTCTTTTTGATTTACGACCAAGATCATCAACATCGAATAAGTGCCCCGAATCTATGGTACAAGATAATCGTATGGTAAGTATCACAATAGTCGTAAAACAACAGCTTTGTGCGATAAAACCTGGTTTACGCGAGACGTTGTGAATGTGGTCCAAGGAATTCTAACACCAATGCAGTGCTACAAAATATTTAAAGTGCTGAATTAATGACCAGAAATAAAGTAACTTCACGTTGAAATCTAGACGCAATTCGTCTTAAGATCTATATAGATCTAGGATATTTTGTGAATTGGCGCATCAGCCGTACGAAAGGAAAACTCTGCACTAAATTAACAGATGCCGGTTTTTCGTACACAATTCAAGATACGTTACGTTTCCATCCTGGTTTGATGTGCAGGGGCGAATCCAATTCGGATAGCCTTCTCGCAATAACCTGTAAGACGATAACGTACTTGTAATTTATTGCTCAGCTTATCAATAGCTTTTCGCCATTGTTAAGCCAACTTTCCTCATGTGTTACCATGGCATTTTGAATGACACGGCGTCATCCAACTGCGTTTTTTTTATATGGAAACATATGTCAGCCTGCAACGGCATCCGACCCAATCCAGATTTAGTTATTGGGGGATGATTATACCTAGCTAAAGGTACAATAGCCGTATATAAGGTACACTTAGCTAGAAACCTAGTCTGAAAAACAGGGATTTCCCTAAATATTATACCGCAGGGAAAATAAACTGACGCTCTTTACTGGACTATTCGAGTAGACGGTAAATCTGAAGAAAAAAAATTTAAATTGACATAATTTTTTTTAATATATTTACAGAATTGTCGTAAACTTATCTGCTCTTCAGGACGTGTTGCCGCCCAGCATACCTGCATCGATATCTTCAAGACAGCTAAAGGAATTGGTTATATGCAAGAATACTCTCTTGAACCGCTGATGACATCAAAGTGTATGCTGTTTGCAGATATACATATAATACTTTGGCAATTAGCGAACAAGCTGCTACATCATTATTATACAGAGTTCGTGTATTTAAATCTCCAACTCTTTAACCTTTCTGCCAACGTCTGTTTATACGATAGTGCTACGAATTGTCATAAGGTATCAATAAAAATGCAGACAGTTGTGGGAGGGGATATATCACAACGCCAGGCGGAGGAAGGGCTGTTAACCATTTGGTCGTCATTAGTAGATGTCGCGTTTAATAATTTCACTTCGGTGCTTCTTGATACCGCTGAGAGCAGCATGTTGTCAAATAATCCATCGTCAGACTGTACGTCCCTGGACCCAATTGCTCTTATCAAAAGTATCTCACCCCTAAACACACATGTGTTCTTCGTCCATCTGTCACCTTTCTCGCATTGCAACCAGATAGAGCTAACAGCCGAAGAATATTCGATTAACGATACCACAGGATATCTGGAAACCAGTGTCACAGGTATGGCCTACCAACAGGGTGAATATATACATTTATGGGGAGGTGACCATGTACGGATTTGCGTGAACTTTTCAGCCGTTCGAAATACAACAGAATCAAGAGAATTTGAAGCTACTTTGAAAGTATTGACAGTTGCTAGTATGAGTGTCTCGATTTGTTGTCTGTTTTTAACGATTGCTATCCTTCTTTTGTCAAATTTACGCCACACACTACCTGGTAGAATCAAAATTGCTTTGGTTATAACGCTGATCATAGCCCAGACCTTGTTCCTGGCGAGTGGTTATGCGTCTGGAAATCTTTGGGGCTGTCGTCTCGTTGGTTTGTCAATGCACTATATATGGTTAGTCGTCTTTGCATGGAAACACGTAGCTGGTTTCCACATGTATGTATCCTTTGTTCATCCTTTCATGAAAGTGTCAACTAATTCAAGTTTATTCTTAAAGTACACTGTGTACTGTTTCGGTCTACCTATGGCCATCGTCATCTGTTACGCTACAATTCATGTAATTCTATCAAACAAGACACAAATTGGTTACGGGGACAACGGCTGCTTTCTTTCTAGTCGACTTGGTCTTGGTCTAGCCTTCATAGCACCTGTTTCTATCGTTCTGATATCAAACGCTGTCTTCTTCACTCGCGTTGTATTCGTTATCAGGCAAATGTCCGAGTGTGAGAAACATTCAAATCAGTCGAACACTAATCACAATGCTCTGTTCATAAGAATGTCTATTATACTCGGTTTTACGTGGATTGTTGGGTTCCTAGCTAACCTCGCAGATAATCATATCGTGTGGTATATCTTTGTTGCTTTAAATGGAGGCATGGGTGTTTTAATTCTTCTTGGCCAATTATGGCACGAAAAATTTCTGAAACCAGTCCGTAGATGGATGGGTGTGACTTTGAGCACATATTCCACCGCTCAACTTCCCGTAACCAAGTCTTATGACTGACTTATAAAGGGAGGCAACGTCCTGCAAGCGAACGTAAGAAGGGTCCTTTTTTACGAATGCAGACTCAAATCAGAATGCGTTCGTAGACGACTTAAGGTAAAGTGTGTGTTTTTGAATATGTATTTGTCCTGCAACATTAGTTAATCGTACTCGCGGTGAGTATACTGGATGTATGAGTTGGAGGATCACTTTAGTACAATAGCAGATGCAGCCTTTTCAAACGTACAGACGGTCAACCTCCCCAGCCCTTTCATCCCTCCTCTTTTCTGACAATCTTTGTTTCCATTTATGCGAAATTTGCCCATCTTATATAGTCAATATTATTGATAATAAAGATATAACGATCACATTTGATTTCAATTTTACTCATCGTATATTTTGTTAATGTAAGTTTATTTTGATTGGAGCATACGTTCTGCATGGGGCCGGGTGTTCAAAGCGCTATCAAATCTAATCCGCTATTAAATAAAGTCGCATCATGCTGCAAGTCTATGTTAAATCGGCTATTAGCAATTTAATCTGTTGTTAGCGACTACTCGTCTTTTGAACAACTGGACCTAGAACTTCGATAGCTGGTTGCGAGAGTTTTGGATTATATGCAAGCGATAAGAGAGGAGTGCAGGTAAGGAGCTCTAAAATAGACTGAGGTTGTTGTACGTTACAACAGATTTACTTTCGGTGTAGTTTGGATAAAAAAGCACAATTCACAAAACAGATTTTGATGCAGATGTGCCATCGGTATAGCATACGTTCTATAATGACGGTACCTGGATCTATCCTAATCCCGCTTTAGGTAGGACAGTCTGAAGGAACTAAAATGTGTGAAAGGGTAAATTTCAGTAAATGGATTCAACTTATACACGTGATTCGATATCATAATTAATGGAAATTTATAATTAATTAATAATTCAGACTTATGTTGCCAATCAGAACTTGCCTTTCTCTCATGCCAAGCAAGCCTGTTTGAGGGAGATTTTAGCGATTGCTTGATTGTCAGATTGTTTGGCGTTTAACCGCCGAGGTCGACAGTATTTCACTCATATATTAAAGTCCAAAAACCACAAATGTATCCAACAGTAATCGCCACACTAACATGTGAAGTGTGTTGGATGTTCAACGGTTCAAGAATGCATATATTTTTTACCCAGTTGTCTTTTTTTAACCTTGGTCCTCTAGGCGAGGGCAGTATCTTTCAGGTATAGGCGTACTGCTTTACTTAGCACTGGGGGGAACATTTATTTTACCATCAGAGCAAAACACTTCACATGTTATGGTTGTGTTAGTGTGGCGATTAGTCATCATATCAGTGAAATACCATTGGGCACGGCGTTAATCACCAATCAATCTATCATATTTATTTTGTCAAAGTAAGGTGTATTGACGCAAAAAAGTTTATCCGGTTATACCATTTTGTCCAATTTATTGATGGCCCTATAATTATAAATCGCCATAACAGCCAATATTTTCATTACTTTTTCTTCAAACCACTTTCAGTGACAATAATATTTTGTGCAGAAAATTATTTCATCTGATTCAATATTACACTGATAATTAATGTGCTTCAGTTTAAAAAGTAGTAAATCATACCATCTGTCCACAGTACACCGTGCCAGCTTTGGACAAACAGCTGTACAATATGGCGATTGAAATCACTGATGGACACCGGTACCGTCGTTATGATGTTCGTTTTATAGAGCTACAGTTAAGCTAACCTTGTAAGCATAACCGAAAACGTAGAAGCAAATTTTCTGTCAAGGAAGTCATACTGTGTGTATTCGGCTATGCCTGCAACGCTTGCTTGCTTGATTGATTGATTGTGTTTAACGTCGTACTCAAGGGTATTTCACTTAAATGACGACAGACTGTCCAATTCACGCTGTTCCTTGCCTAATTATGGCGTAAAACTGGGAGGAAACCTCGTAAAACCACCCTTGCGATTGCCGGAGCCACATCCTGTGACTCACTCATATACCTGATGATCGACAGACGGACTCTAACCCGTAAACGGTGCATCGAAGAAGGATTAGAAAGCGCACACGCTAACTACTAAGCCACGGACTCGGGCCTCTACAAAGCTAAAACGAACCATCATTTAAAAATTGCACATCCGAGGTTTTGACTGCTCATCTGTCAACCATACGTTTAATTTGATGGAAATAATATCATTTCCCTTTCTTCGAAAAATCAAACTGGTAACAATCGAAAAGCCTTTTTTGCATATAATTTCAAATCCTATTAAACGGAGAATGGGTTGCTTTTAACCGCAGGGCCACGAAGAATTTGAACAAAAAGACATTTTCAAGATTCTAGTTTTATTAGCAACACGCCGGTGTAGTGATTAATTCAGATTAACGCTGCTTCCGATTGCCTTTCAGTAAATACAGTTTTCTGATAACTTCAAACTGATTTCAATCTTACCCTCGCAATGTCTTATTGCTTCTTCAAATTTAAAAAAATATATATATTTATTAAGATAAATCACACTTGTGGATTCTAAATACTCGTTTTAACCAAACTGACAACAGCACAACTTATAAGAATGGCAACTTCCGTATCTGCATTTATATGTCATCATATGCTCATTATGTTTTAATGGAAATCTTTTTGAAATATTGTTAAAATTAAAAAAAAACAATTTATAAACGAAAATATTACACCGCGCAGAACGAAAAATCCGATAAAGTATTGCTTTTTTGATTCAAGAATTGATTGATTGATTTTCCAAACAATATACAACAATAAATGATTTCACTAAAATTCTTAAATTTGGTGGGATTAAAACTCGATGAACAGTTTGTTCTATTCCTTACTGATATGAAAGGTTCCTGCGTTTAAAGGAAGATAAACTACATTAATGTGCGTATACAAAAATAATATTTTTATTGTAGAGAAAGTAAATTTTGCTTGCCTCCACCGTGATTAGAACTCCGACCTCTGGCTAGCAGGGCCAGAGCTCTACACCGACTGATACAATTAAGAATATTAATAAAGTTAGTTTTTTCAATGATTTCAATGGAGATGTAGAGTTGATTTCACGGAAAATGTGAGGCAGCTAGTACCTTTCCGTTAGGCAGAATGTTTTAGGTGAATACTAAGAAAGATTACTATGGTAAAGTGGTCTATGATAGTCCGTCGTAAATTGAATATTTCAAATATGTCATTTTCCAATTAAATTTGGATTCAACAATCCCTCGTAAAACGCATCTGAAATGCAGAAAAAAAGTAAATATAGTCATTAATAAAACAATAAGAAGTGAATAATTTTCTAGGAATCTAGGAATGCTGTAATCTTATACGGTCTAGATAAATTGTGTCCATTATGTATGGTGCATCTTCGCTAGCCAAGACTTTTATTCCGAGCTACTTTGCATTACAACTCTTGGCGGATTAATCGCATATTATCGGACTTGACTTCCAAGCGATTGATTGGATGCGTGGAAACTTCTACTCAACCAATCAGTTGTTGTGGTATGAGAGGACTCTGCTAGTGAAAATGACAGCAAAGCCAATAATAAAAGTGGGAAGTGTTGTCGAAAAAGGGATATGTTCGCCGTATTCAACCAACTCAAAGAGATTATTGCATGTGTACCCACCCCTACATACACCAACTCTCCATATATACGCCAAAAGTGCTTTACAAAGTTGAACAAATTGTCAAAACTAGAGTATAACATTCAACATATGTTATCAGCGCTTTAACTCGAACCTAGGTCATTTTATCTGCCAGGGGGCGTAGCTGTAATTTTATCTATATGTGATTAATCTGCCAAGGGTTGTAATGCAGAGAAGCTCGGAATAAAACTCTCAGCTAGAGAATTTTTTTAACATGAGTCCATGACAACGACATGCGATAGCTTATTACATATGAAGTACCAAGTAAATAGGGGAAGTAACCCATCATCGTTGTCACTCTCAACACCCCATGACCAGTTTCGACAAAATAATTGTTCAATGCAATGGCTAAATGTTACTTTATATGATGGAATATCAAGTACACGTGGGAAGGAAACCACCATGGACGTCACTTTAACACCCAAATACACGAACCGCATGAAAAACTTCCTGCACTCATGCAGTGTTCAGTTTAACAGCACAAATCCCCCGGGCCTTCTTCTCCAAACACACACAGAGTTCGTCCCCTCATTAAATGACGCTGCTCCTGTGGTGCGTCGGCAGAAAACGCCGCTCATTCTTTTATTGGCATGTACATGTACATTATACAACAGGCACAGGGATAAATTATTTACCACCTTGTTTACCAACTCGTACATTATACAACAGGCACAGGGATAAATTATTTACCACCTTGTTTTCCAACTCGTACATTATACAACAGGCACAGGCATAAATTATTTACCACCTTGTTGTCCAACTCGTACATTATACAACAGGCACGGGCATAAATTATTTACCACTTCGTTGTCCAATGAGTACCTAGACACTCCTTCTGCGACTTAACTGTTGTATGGTTCATTCGAAATAAGTGCTAAAATTAATAAAATAATTACTGAGGGCGTCTGTACCTTTACCAGTTCAAGCCGACGATTCTTCTGTTTGTGTATTATATAAGCCATGCTATACTAGTTTACGTTTATATATTCTATACTATTTTATGTTAGATTACTTACATTATATATTGTAAGGTTATTGACCTTATTTATCGAAAGATATAGTGCGATTCTATGTCATTAACAGACTGATCATGCAAGCGCGGATTGCAGTTGGTTCGTCCCCTTTAGCTGAGAGCGACCATTGGGAGACACATACTGGCAGATCTGATAAGGTATAACCAAGTTGCTATACTTACTTCTCCGATGCACATACGACCATTGCGAGGCGCTTGTCCTACGAATGGGCTACAATCTCTCTCTGCGATAATGTATGGACCAGAACCTGCGAAGAAATAATAGCACGAATGAATTGTCTGTAATTCCCGAATTCGCAATTCAATATGGGAAAACACTATGAGAACATGCAGGGAGGGTTTTGTTTTTTTCGTCTTTCCATGTTAATAGAGCTACAGATGGAATTTGTGGAGTTTAAATCGTATGTTGCCCCAAAAATACCTTTATCAGAATCATTTATTTCCCACCTACTGATTCAACTTAGGGCTATATCTGACCGCGCTAGACGCAGGTCTAGTGGTCATATAGGTAAGCCTGAAAGATACATGGAGTGCGTTTTGAAATTTAAATGCCACACAAAGACGAAATCTAAGTAAACTTCTCAGCGTCATCGACTTATGACAGCTTACTCATTGCGACTACATTTGAGCCTTACATGACAATACCAAGGCATTTGTTTGGGTGCAGGGTAAAACGATACGAGCTATAGAACAATGACATTTAGATTTAACATCGAAGACGAATGATCCTTTTAATACACAAGAAACAAACCTCGTGTCCTTGTGGACGTTCTTGTAACAGGCTATCCCCTGGAAAAATCATAACTTCCTCATGATCCAGGTATAATCGAAGCTGATATATTTGGTTCACTTGAAGATTGTCCCAAGGGTAAACCATTATTACAAATAAGAAGAGTCAAAATAAATTACTTTTTCCAGAAAATGTTTTCTGTTTTGTTCAACACTGTGCTGCAGGAGGGGATATAGTTGGTTAAGGATTCCTTATAAATAAGCACTATACTAGAAAGGAACACAATCTATAGAACAGTAGAAAAATTAACCTCTTCTGCGACTCAATGTGCCGCCGAATGTTGTTGAAGCACAGAATCCAGTGAGTGGCACCCCTTGGGTTCCTAAACCAACACCTTCTAACTCCGAGTTCCACAAAGCCAGTTGTATTCCCCTTGGATTCCGGAGAGAACCGAACGCCCGGACTGTATTGCTGGTGTCATCTTCATTCTGCAAGTAGAGGCAAAATATTGTACATGTTATAAATAACTTCATTCGATTTTTTTTCTCAGTATAATCTTACTCAATGGTGTCAATTGTGTTTTATTGTTGGACCACACCACCATCATTTAAGTGAAATACCCTTGAACACAGTGTTTAAGACCAACACATCAAATAATTACACGATTATAAAATCCGGAAGTATCGGTATAACAGTGGACAGAATAAGGATTGAAATGTTTTTCTGTATAATAGTTAAATCAATCTATCTCAACATGAAGTTTAAGAAAAAAATAAACATACAAATGTGAACGTCCGCGATCCAGCTGTGAAGGAGTCTGTGGAACAGGCGTACGTGAGAGAGGTTTCTCGGCCACCTCGTACCTCCCAACCATTTCTAAGTTTCAAGTTCACCAAGATAGTTCCTCTACCAGAATTCCTCAGGTAAGATACGATGAATGAAGCATCGGCTGCATCAAACTGACATGGGGAGTTTGAGAAAATCGTGTAGACACTGTCACCTATAGAGCTACTCTTTATGTAAAATTTTATTTGAAAGTCGAACATGGATCTGCTCATGGAGTTTCCGCTGAAGAAAGGTATACTGAAGTACTGATCGGCCGTGGATGCCTTGCAACTATCTTCTGATGTGTACGGAACTGTGTCATAGTCCTCTATGTAGAATACATCAGTTATAGTATTTGTTCCAGAACGCTGCTCCTTCTGGAAAACTCGTGAATCTTGAAAATCACCTGAAATCGTCACACATCGGTCCTGATTGACTGGAGAAGAAACAAGCAGAAGAGAATTTGCGGATTAAAATCAATTCTCTAAAGTTTTGTTTTTTTCGGGGTTTTTTTCTCCTCACAAAACTGCCAGTCTGCCACTACATGTTATGTAAAGTAAATTACAATATACTAATATGATAATAAGGCGTAATTCAATGGAGCGGTGTTAAAATAGACATTGAACCTGTTCACCAATTCCCTTTTCATTTTTTGTGAAATAAAAATACTGTTTTAACCAATTTTGTCATTCGTGAAGCTACTTAACGAATGCAAACAGTTGACAACATTCTAATTCACAACTTTGGAATATGGTTTACATAACATATTGACAGCAGTGCATCACGTTTTATGACTTGGTTCTATGCCGTGCTTTGATAGTTGTTCTCGGAATGAAAAATAATATATCTTTATACCATTTTGCTTCTTAACTTGGATATATTTCTAAGAAATTTGATATCTACACCCATCAAACGCTGATTACTCATTCAAATGTGGTGCCAATTCTAACGAAAGTCTTAGCTTACGCAAAACGTAATTACTATGACTACCAGTAATGAAGACATGCCGTTACCATGACAGTTACGTCCAACGTAAGCTAAGATCGCTTTGTGAAACGAGCCCCTGAATTCGGTGAATTGCAGGAGATGCATATGTAGATCACAATATCATATATATATAGCACCAAATTGATTACTCTCGCTAACCATCGGCTATAGACAATCATTTTTTCATAGCCTCTGATAAAAAATGTCCTTTACCATTTTTGACAAGGTTGTGTCTGGGTAGACAAGGCGGCGATTACGTAGCCGCTTCTTGGTCTTACAGACACAGCTAGTAAGTTCTATGGGGCGGTAATTATTAGGATCGGTGTGATCTTTTCCCGATTTGGGACAGATCAGGGCAAAATGCAGTCATTGGCTCGTGAAGTTCAGACTCTAATTCACCGAGGTTAAATGTCCTGTTATAATCCTAGAGGTATAAAGAAGCCACTCCCCTCTTTTGATTTAATCCAGTGGAAATCTGACAAGTAGTTTGCAAAGGAGGACTGTTAGCAATTTTATTTCCAATATCGGAAGGAGACGTAAGCAGGCCAGAGCCTTCCCTCAGATGTAGTAACTCAGTTGTTTGTTTTTTGGGGTTTTTATTTTTTTCATTTAAATCATTAAATCGAGTTCTAAACCTTACACATTGGTGTTTCAGTTGTGATGCCGGACACGAATTCGTGCCAACACTTACGTGTCTCGGTTTTGAGAGTGCGTCTTGGCTCTAGTGATGAGAACTTGGCTCAATCTACCTGAGAGAGGATGTTCATTAAAATGTCATTCAGTCTTTTTACGATCTTTTATAGCCAGTTTGCAGCAACTATCGTACCCTGGTTTACTCACTTTACCGTGAGCCTCTGTAGCTCAGTCGGTAGAGTGTTGGGCCTGTAACCCAAAGGTCCCGGGTTCGATTCCCGGTGGAGGCAAGCAAATTTTTCTCTCTTCATTTATTCAGAAATATATATATATATGAGCGTAGACAATATGCTTCAATTTGCGAGGAAACGAGATAAAAAGTTAATTGGACTAGTGTAGCAAAATGCAGCCAATTAGAAAGTCATTTATAAATAACGTCTGTCGACAACGAACAAACGTGTCGCCAATGTCAATTAACATATCTGTTATGATGTCAGGACTCGTTTATGGGACTTAGCTCGTGTGTGTATTTCTTCATGTGTAGCGTACTTGCCATCTTGTGTTTACACCGCCTCTTGCTTTTCTAATGAAAGCTACAATCTGGTTGGTTGGGGAAAGAAAGGTCACCCGAAAGAAGCTATTGCAGACTAGTTAACTCGGGGTTTGAATGCAGGTAGGAAAGATAGAGAGGCTTAATGCGACCATCCTTTTTTCCGCCCTGCCTCGGGAAGATGAGTTTGAAAATCTATTTTTCGCCTTTAAAACAGATAGTTCTCAGCATACAAAATCAAATGAACTCGTATCTGTTCGACCTAAGAGTATAGGTTAACTAAAAATACTTAACTTAATATATATATATGTTAAAATACTTACATCTTGAATGAGTAGGAATAACAACAGAACATAGGCAGGTCCTTGGAAAAAGAGAAAATAATGTGCCTTCTGCGCAATTCTGCACCCATTCTACGCCATGGTCAGCTATAATATATTTGGATCTGTCGACCATATCGGTAAGCACACCATTGAATACACGAGAAACCACGACATATCGGAAATCTTGAAAAGAAATATAATAGTTTTTTATTAATAATTTTAAACAACTGGTGCACATCCCCCGGTTTAAAACCAAACCTTTCCGCTATCAATCCCTGAGTTATCAGGGAGCCAAATTGTGGAACCATCTGCCTAACTCAATAAAACAATGTCAGAATTCAAGAATAACCTAAATGACTGGTATGGATGTATATGTTCGTTGTGCGAAGATTTACTCTAATCACCAAATCGTGTTTTATATTCATGTAATGTCTTAATAACCATTTTGTTTTAATATATAAATTAATAATATTCATACATAAACAAATTATTCAACACATACAAATTCTTTATTTATTTATATTCATATAATGTCTAATTAACCATTTTGTTTTAATGATAGATTAATAATATACATACATACATAAACAAATTTATAAAACACATAAAAATGTCTGAACAAATAACAAAACAATAACAATAAATAACAATAAACCTACACACAAAAAATAATTTGCATAAAAAGTAAATTTTGAGCTCGCAAATTTTGAGCTGAGGGGGGTTAGAGTATCCTTAAAGATCGCGTGTAAAACAAATGGCCCTTTTCAACGACACTTATCGATTTATCTTGTGGCGCCAATAAGTATTGTAAAATGGATATCTAGAAACATTAGCCAGGTAGACACAAATATATGGGGTATTTTGAACGGTAAGTGGCTGGTTATAAGGGCGCTATTTAGTTCTTTATCTCCACAACTTCGTTTCACACTAGAAATGATCTAAAGTGGATAGTAACAAACATAACTATAAAATCAAAGAGGTGGGTGTGGTGCAAGTGTCTGTGTGCGTGCGTGTGCGGGGGGAAGGGGGGGGGGGGGGGGGGGGG
>JAQQZZ010090994.1:0-17739 GCA_030265115.1 Mopalia vespertina
GATAGGGGGTCTCAGCTCTGCCATTTCACAATGTGATAGGGGGTATCGGCTCTGCCATTTCACAATGTGATAGGGGGCCTCGGCTCTACATTTTCACAATGTGATAGGGGCCTCAGTTCTGCCATTTCACAATGTGATAGGGGGTCTCAGCTCTGCCATTTCACAATGTGATAGGGGGTATCGGCTCTGCCATTTCACAATGTGATAGGGGGACTCGGCTCTACATTTTCACAATGTGATAGGGGGACGTACTCTTTAGTCAGAACTCTGCAGTGGTCATTCATTCAAATCTCTTCTAGATGTTAAAGCATATTGCCAATAATGCAGGTATACTTGCCAAGTTATATCTATCCTGAGGAATTCCTAAGAAATAAAACTATGAACCGATTCAAGGTAAGAATGCAAAAGATAATAAACTCAGACAAAAATGTCGAACAAACTTGGCTTATTCCTCTTCCTGTATATGGTCTATGTATTAAATAATCAGCTTTTCCCTCTTCAGCTTCACTCTAAAGTACAATTAGTCAGCTGACCAGTATGCACCTTCTGATTGGCTAGAGCTGTCAATGGGATGTTTAACATGGCAATCCTCTCCTACTTGCCTCAAAGCAAATGGCAGAATTTATTAATAACTACAATGCATGCATGGTAATTGAATGGTTAAAAACAAACTGAAAAAAAAAATGTATTCGAAGAAAACATTATGATGATGTTCACAGAGTGCTTGTATGAGCTGTCAAAAAGTATTTTACACAGTCAAATATAAGTAAATATAGCAGGCCATCCACAGTTTTTTAATGTTCACAAACAAACAAACTATCAAAATGCATACAAACAAGGGCATACATGTATGTATTTTTATTTGTAATTGAAAACGATGTGTAAAAGGTATGCTTAATACTACCAGACCATTTCTATACCAAAATCACATTTATTCAATTTCTCTACAAGTAAAGAAGCTAGCGGACTCGAATTGTTATTCAACTCTTCCAAGCTACCAGCTAATTGATACTCAGACCTTAGACACAAAATAGGGAAGCTCGCACCATGCTGTTCGAGATACATGTACTCACTAGACTTTAAATCTTTCAGTGAACATTTGAAAACTTCATAACAATCTACACAATTAAACTGTTATAATATAGTATTTGCCAGAACCTGATTTTCAGAATGACCCAAACAATAAAACACAATTGTGGGCAATTTCTTGATAAATAAAAAAAAGACACCTGGGTCAGTGCTTCTCCTAGAGAAAGATAACATTCCGTTACTTGGGTGAGAATTTGTGGTCATTCTGTGATAAGCCTTTTAACCTTTGTAGCTCAGCACTGGCTTTTCTAGCCAAAGACCCATCAAGTTTGAATACCTGGCAAGCAAAAATGTTCTTTTTATCAATAAAAAATTGTGTACGGTACGTGCATGCAAAATTCTACCACTTATAATCAGAGGGTCAGAGTCATTGAATATTAGGAGTGCACGAGTAAACAGAAACTCTTGTCATGATGTAAAAAACCATCATAAAGAGACTCAATAGTGAAAATAATCTTAACGACTGCTTTATTTGCATATATATTCAGACATCATACCGAACACAGTGCTTCAGGAAAAGAGGCTTTTCTTGTGCGATATACATTTATTCGAAAATAATGTTCAATAAAATCCTTTAAATACTGTGGTGAAAACCTCAAGCAAAAATTGATAATTTCTCCATAGATTCCCACTGGGCTTCTCCCCCAAGACCGGAGTAAAGGGACTCCTACAAATATAATAGGGCAGGCATCTTTACTAATTAATATTCAGAAATTCTAAAAGGTGTAATTAAGTGATTGCAGATAATTAAAAAGAATAAGCAAACTTCTCGAGATAAAATCTGGAGTTTTAAGTTCAACATTGAGATGATTATGAATGTACTGGATGACCTGAACTTTTCAGATTCCACAGTAATGAGTTTCCCCATCAAGACGGTTACAAACATGCATCAGTTATAAAGTCAGGTATCACAATTCCCAATGTGGTGGAGGAATTCCCCCTCCAGGTCACAAGCAACAATACCAATATACATGTACATGACAATCATAGGACTAAAGACAGGCACAAGAAGACAAACAATTGTGCGAGTTAACAGTGCTAGATTAGAGGACCCCATAACAAATTAGAGTTGTGTTGGCAGTGATCTCAAAATGAGTCACAGGGCACTCCCAGCAACATCCCATCACTGCTTAATGAGTCTTACACCAACACAGGGCACTCCCAGCAACATCCCATCACTGCTTAATGAGTCTTACACCGGCACAGGGCTCTCCCAGCAACATCCCATCACTGCTTAATGAGTCTTACACCGACACAGGGCACTCCCAGCAACATCCCATCACTGCTTAATGAGTCTTACACCGGCACAGGGCACTCCCAGCAACATCCCATCACTGCTTAATGAGCTTTACACCGGCACAGGGCACTCCCAGCAACATCCCATCACTGCTTAATGAGCCTTACACCGACACAGGGCTCTCCCAGCAACATCCCATCACTGCTTAATGAGCCTTACACCAGGGCACAGGGTGTTATTTATCGAAATGATGAAAAATATTATATGACAGGAGATTATTTCACTACCTTGACAACTGAATACTTCACTCCAATGACAAATAATTATTTCACTCCAATGACAAACGATTATTTCAGACCCATGACAATGCATTATTTCACTCCCATGACAACTGATTACTTCACTCCCATGACAACTGATTATTTCACTCCCATGACTACTTATTATTTTACTCCCATGACAACTGATTACTTCACTCCCTTGACAACTGATCATTTCACTCCCATGACTACTGATTATTTTACTCCCACAACAACTGATTATTTCACTCCCACAACAACTGATTATTTCACTCCCATGACAACTGATTACTTCACTCCCTTGACAACTGATTATTTCAGTCCCATGACAACTGATTACTTCACTCCTTTGACAACTGATTATTTCACTCCCATGACAACTGATTATTTCAGTCCCATGACAACTGATTATTTTACTCCCATGACAACTGATTATTTCACTCCCATGACAACTGATTATTTCAGTCCCATGACAACTGATTATTTCAGTCCCTTGAAAACTGATTATTTCACTCCCATGACAACTGATTATTTCATTCCTATGACCAATGATTATTTTATCCGGAAACAAACAGAAATCAGATCTATACAAGACGTGCATAGGATGCAAAAATGAGGTATGATAAGAGGAAACATACATATTCTCTCAGTCTGTACATGACACCATAACAAATCAGCTTAGTTAGCTGTGAGAGCACCAGTGCATAAAAGACTCTTATTTGCCATCCACAATTCATATTTGATTTATTTGTTTTATTGGGGTTTAACGATGTACTGAACATTATTTCACTTATATGGTGAGATACATGCATTATCTTCTTAAAAACTTATTATAAGTACCCCCCCACCCCCCACCCCACGGCACCCAGAGTCAACTCATGTGACTCTTTCATATACCTGTGGTACACTAAAAAAACTCCACCCTGTGAGTTGTATATCATAGGTGGAGCAATAGTCGGACACCTGAAAGACTGACCCTCAGCCCCGGGCCAAAAATTCAAGTCGTGTTTGAATAGAGCCATAAAACTTAACTTCACTTTACCTAATATCCTTTTAATTTAAATGTTTTCAGCCTATGCAAAAAAGTAATTTGTTACAATTAGCTTTATGAAAACCTTACAAAGTTCCAAATTGAGCAGTCCTTTCAAATTAAGTCCTTAAATAAGTCAATTGAGTTTAGGCACCTGTATAATGTAGTAGTTCTAAGTATTACAAGGTAAGCTGTAATCAATTCCACATACCTGCTAGGGGACATCTAAGACACACTCCTTACTCACTTCAAACACATGTGTTAAAAAGAACACAATGTCAAACAGCACCAGTGAAGGTTTATGGAGATATATATACAAGCATGACGACAGACAGAGTTTTCCTGAGGCAGAAGTTGGTGGTCAGAGAGTTTCAAGATATGCCAGAGACTGGCTAAGTGTGAAACAAGTCTGCCATTTCAAACAGTGAATAATATGTTAGCAGGAAAGTAGCCTTTATAATGAGTCTCATTAGTGAGTAGTCATAAGTTTTAACACTCAGGGGGAAGATCCTAATTAGGCGGGCCTCGCCTTGGGCGCCCCCTGATTGCTCATTAGACCCTCTCTGGATGCTTCACAGTCAGACTAACTCAGTCATGTAAAGCCAACCCAGCCGCAATTACAAGAAAATTTGTTTGTAATACGAGGCTCTTAAGAGTTATGATTTGGTGATACCTGATAAAGTATGAAGGGCTGAGAGCATAAAGCCGTCACTGTTGAGTGTGATGAGTCTGGCTATAGCTGGGGAGCTCAGAGCTGTCATAGCCTGTCATCCCACCAATTAAGCCTACCAGTACTACCACATAATCATGCCACACACAGAATTCACCAATGCTGTGGTTTGGGATGGCTTAACCAGGAAGGGGCTCCTCTACACCCAGAAGCTCTGTTAACTCACCCACACATTGATTACATTACAATATTAGATTTAATAGGCAGGTCAGAATTAGACAGCTTGAGTTATCCTCAGTTTAGATCTTAGTTGGGGGTCGATACACAATCCTGCAGAACAGACCAAAATACTAGATACATATCACAGTATGTGGAGGAATTATCTGCTGGCAGCCATTAAACCAGCTCCACTAATAAGGACAAAAATCAGCTCATTAGCAGGGGCAAAGAAAAAGTTGATGCCATGGTTTACATCATTATCTAGAGAGATATGTTCCCACAGTTCTCTCCCCTTCTCATTAACACCTAGGCGGTCCAATCAGTGCAGAAGCTCACAGGGAACTGGTCAAATCACATATTGTAATGCCCTGTGACTGAGTGATTCTAAGAGGAGCTAACAAGGCTCATAAGAAGCATAACTTTAATGTCAAAGGGGAATAAATCTGCTGTCTATAGTTATCAGTTCTTCTTGTAAACAAACTTTATTCTGAGGCTAATACAGAAAACAGAGCCGATTAAATGAGGAAAGGTTATATCTAAACAAACTGGAATCTGGCAGGATGGACAGATGGGATTTCTCAGCGATTCACAGTCAGCTTTCTTCTAATCTCTCCACTCAAACATCCCATGTCAGCTTCATCAAGTGGATCTCTCAAGAGGGACTCTAAACAACAAAGAGGGCAGTAAATACCAGAATAATTTCACCTATTACCTGAACTTTTGAACACACAATATCCTACCATTTCATTTTTAAGTTCTCAAATTATTTCATCATTGGAGCTAACTTTAACAATCAGTGAAGAAAAAAAGATAAAAAAGAAAGTGATGATCCTTATTTGAAACATTTTGACTAATTTTATTTTTAAAATGTCAGTAGAGTTACTCTAGACACAAGAGGGAAATATGTAGAAATCCTGCCCCTGAAGTCAAGGAGAAATCAAAACACTTGGCAGTAAGCCGATTGTCTTCAATTTCTATTTCACAATTACCACTTGTACATGTCTTGATTTAAACTAAGAACCAGAGATAACCTGTCAAAATGGTTGTCAGCAAACTGAAGAAACAATCCCAACCCACTATGTTACATTCAGAATTGAATACCTAAAACAGATGTTCTTACACAGGTAAGATACAGAATACAACCTGTTTTTTCTAATTAAACAGAAAAAGGGTGAATTTAAAACAAATATGTCTGCAGCAACATTTTGTGATGCCTAATCATTTTTTTCTTTGCAAAATATTTATTTGCAAAATTTTACTGGCTACAGGTTTCATGAATGCTACTTTTATCCATGAAGTTTATGATCTACATGTACTAGTTCAAACTTGCAATTTTGAAATATCATTGAGCTTGCAAAAAAAAAAAAAAAAAAAAATATGCTTCTTCTTGACAGAATATAGCAGGAAGACTTTTTTTTATACTTCTACACATGAATATTATCCTCCGAGGTCTACGATCCAAGAGTAGGACCTACCTCCATTCTGTGGATTTTATTTTTACACTGTACCACACAAAGTAAAACTGAACGACTTGATATATCTGTTTTCCTTTTAATAAATTGATGAGGGAAATTTTCAATCATGCATGGATATGTAGTTGTTATTTGAAATGTCAATATTGAATTTATAAGGCGTAAAATGTCAATATTGAAAGAAGACATACAAAGAGAGGTTTAACTGATATACTAGGCATGATATATTGACCCTGAAACGGAATGAAATTAGGTTGTAACTCTATGTAACTTGGTACATGTAACTGGTTGCAACTGATCAGATACAGATTCGTGTCCATCTACATGAAATTGTTATTGTAATTGGAGAAAAAAAAACTTCATTGAGTTGTACATGTTTCACTGATCTATGCTTTTTCTGCAACTGGCTGAAACTGAGGCTGAACATGTGTGGAACAACCTGCGACTGGCTGAAACTGAGGCTGAACATGTGTGGAACAACCTGCAACTGGCTGAAACTGAGGCTGAACATGTGTGGAACAACCTGCAACTGGCTGAAACTGAGGGTGAACATGTGTGGAACAACCTGCAACTGGCTGAAACTGAGGCTGAACATGTGTGGAACAACCTGCGACTGGCTGAAACTAAGGCTGAACATGTGTGGAACAACCTGTAACTGACTGACACTGAACATGTGTGGAACAACCTGCAACTGGCTGAAACTGAGGCTGAACATGTGTGGAACATGTGTGGAACAACCTGCAACTGGCTGAAACTGAGGGTGAACATGTGTGGAACAACCTGTAACTGACTGAAACTGAGGCTGAACATGTGTGGAACAACCTGCTACTGGCTGAAACTAAGGCTGAACATGTGTGGAACAACCTGCAACTGGCTGAATCTGAGACTGAACATGTGTGGAACCACCTGCAACTGGCTGAAACTAAGACTGAACATGTGTGGAACAACAAACTAGAAAACAAACTGAGCAAGAAGCCTCATCTGGAGACGGGTCTGAAACTGTACAAGTCACAGAAAAGCGTTAGACGACATGACGGTGGGCCAGCGCAATGCATGGGTGCAGGCACCACGTTGCCACTGGCAACAAAGACAAACACAACAAAAGATCTGCCTCATTGTTATCTACAATTGATGGGAATGACTATTATTACAATTAATTTTCATATAGAATCAAAAAGTCAGTTGAATCAGTAGCAGGTAGTTTCAGACAATCTCTGAAAACGTCTATCTGCCCGGGACATGCACCAAACAGAAAATGTCCAGTTTCAGAGTTACATGTATAAATTTATTAATGAGAAATATGATAAAAATAAAATAAAAAAAAAAGACGGATGCTCATTAAACAATACAAAGAATCAAGTGAACAATACTAATGTTGAAGTTAACCTATTAAAATACAGGGCTCAACTTTGAGCATGAGTCATTTGCCCTCATTTTAACTTCCTATAAGATATGTCAGCTCATTTGAAAAAAATATTTCAAAGAAGAAGAAAAACACAAAACGTTTAACATTAATCACATTTTGAACAGGACAAGCTTACCGTAAATCATTTTTTGGCTTTCAGTAATTGTTTAGCTTGATAAAAACAATCTAAAGGGACAAATCTTGACTACAAATGAATGCTGTGTTATAAAATGATAAATCTTTGTCTCAGGAAATTACAAGAAGGACTTCCTGGTGGTAAGCACTCATCAGCACTTTGAACCGTTTTCTCTCTCAAGTTTGAACCTTGAACTGCGGTTTTAGGTCTGTTGTCGACAAGATATGACCTGGGTGAAAGTGAAGAGAACTCAATCACTGTTTCCACTTCCTATAACCATGCTTATAGGCGGAAAAAACAATTTGAAAATTCCAGCACCTTCAATGAACACTCTAATTACCCCCAGCTTGAGTTCTTATTATTTTTCGTTACTTCTCAGCCTAGGTGTTGAAACCCATCAGAAGTTTCACAGCTTTGGGAATTACAAATTAGCACCTCTCTAGCTGATCACAGATGCTGTTGGAATGTTTGTGAACTGGCGCTGATTTAACAGGCACGGCCACTAAAAAATACCTACAGAAATGTTACACCTGAGGAAATACTCCTAATATAATCACACACAACAAACATTATTTCTCTTATGAAAAATTCCTTAAAAGGACAACACCATTACGACCTTAAGGAGACAACAATTATGACTTCATGTGAGGCTCCCAGAGCTTTCATTTTTAAACAATAGCAGAGGGCAAAATCACTCTTATAGTATTTCTCAGTTATAGATTGATGAGATTTTTTCTCTACAACTACATTGTACCATGTTATATTCATTTTTCAATAGGAGCTGTATGCATTTGAGGGCCAGTTGAGCTAAGCTACAGGGCAGGATGGGAAATAGAATTTTACAAAACTCTGGAAGGAAGAGGGGAGTAGGGCAGTTAGGGACAACCGGACAAGGCTGCTATCTGGTGGATTCTCACCAATATATATTATGCATAAGAACAACACTGGTAAAAGGCAGTTTTTAATCAAATTCTACAGGATTCAATTTTATGGCAATCAATAATATTAAATTACAATTACACCAAGAGCACAGTCTTGAATGTATCAAAACATAAGCTAGATTTATTAGAAGACACATTTAAAACATATCATAGAAAGAACCATTGGGGAAAGTGTTTGTTTGATTGGGGTTTTTCGTCGTACTCAAGGGTATTTCACTTATATCACGACGTGCCAGCCCCACGGGTGAAGGAAATCACCCTCGACATCACTGGCAACAAACAAGGACAAGACGGGACAAATACAGGACAATAACAGGACACAATACAGACACCACAAACAGATCGGCTTCCTGTTCCCCTTGGGGAAAGTGGTACACCTTTGTAGAAACAATGACTGTACAACTTCGTTATAGTAAAGTGTAATACAGTGCATCAAAGTTTAATTCCAGAGACATAATTTTGAAGTATATGTAGATGATAAAGTATAGTCTGTATCGGTCAATTTATACAGGAATCTGGCCACAAAATGTATCCACTTACAGAAATAACATTGGAACACTGACCAAAACTGAAGAGTAAAACGACAGAGACACTTTGATTTGAAGTAGATGACAAATGGAAGTCTATGTAAGTCAATTCATACAGAAAACTGGCCCCAAAAAGCTAAAAGTCTAATGTGTTCTCTGTCATTTCATCTTCCAGTTATACATGAATCCAGAGAGGCTATTTTAGGCAATAGAAGCAAAGTCAGCCAAGTAGTTGATGAGATCTGATGTAATCATATCATATAGAGCTGGGAGCTGAAGGGATGATGGATAGGCAAATTTACCCTTGGGGGTAATTGCCCTTGGCTCAGGCCGACCAAAACTCATCGAAGGAACAGCTAAGGGAACTAACCTCTGATGAAAACTCTAATAGGGTTGATGACATCGGATCTTGTCTCACTTTTCACCCTTTAGAAGCCAAAAACCAGCAGTATCAAATAGCAGTGTGTCAGACTATAGGCGGGGGTTGACTGGCTTCTATTGGGGGAGGCCGAAATTTTACACAACTAATCAAAATTTATTTTTTCAGGCAAATGGAACAAAAATCAAAGCAAATTGGAAAGGAAAGTTTAAGAAAGTTTGGGGCATGGACAGTCAATACAAATTTCCCCTGGCTTCAACCTCTTATTGAATTTTCCTCTATATAATTAGACTCAATATTATCTGAGTTAATATTTACTCAAGAGACACATCAAATCATCCACACAATAAGTTATCAGAGAAAAGGAAAATAATGTTTTCCCCAGTGTATGGACTCGTTTGATATTATTCTCCAACTGGAAAAAAATCCCTAAGACTCGATATGTGTGAAAATATCGTTATAGGATTCTTTGCGAAAATCTCCATCGTAAGCTAACACTTGAGAGTAAAATCAGTACTTAAGGTGGGGGTGATTAGACGAGTCAATTCACACTATGAGAGTTCAAAATCTACTTGACTGCTCAGAATAAGAGAAATTTTTCCATTTATTGGTCAACAAATGGTTGAACTGATGCAGAGACTTGAGCTAATATTGGTGCTGATGATAGAGCCACTTGAGAGCAATTCTATGTACACAGAGACCAGTAACAGAAAGAAATCACAACATCCTAATCCGACAGCAACTAGGATATCTCATGAAAGGAGGACAGGGATTTGTCAGATTTAACGCTGTCATTTCAGTCAAGATGAAAAGCACAGATACTGTTGTGAATCCCATGATTAATGTCATATTTGTCTGTTTTTGTACTTTCTAAAACAAACAAACTTAACAATGCTCATATTCTGTCGACACAAGTTACATATCTTTGTGGTAGATATATTTAAAAATTGCCAAATATAATCCAGACCAGTCACATAGTTCATGAAGACATTCTTCATATTTTAGTTTAATGCTTTATTCGGCACCCCTTATTGTCACAACTGAAACACATACACATGTCTTATCTGCTGGACAGTCTGAGAAGAAGTGCTGACACTGATCCAAACCTAGCTTATGTTCCTCAACAGACAATGTCTTTAAACAATGACACTGATCCATCTTTAGTCCTTATCCACACAGCTCAGTGCCTTGGTCTCCCCACAGACTCAACTCAAGTAAATATCGATACACAACGATGTGAAAAGTTTCAAATACTGAGTTTTAAAGTTGATAATTCTTTGAGAGATTAGTCCTATAAGAGATTAAGAGACATAAGGCTCACGAGTTTAACATATCTAGAGGCAGTTTAAGGATGGACAACATCCTATATATAAAAAGTTATATAAAAATTCCAGTTAAAAGTTATTTAATTTTAAAGTATGAAAATTTTGATTCAGTTCTTTGCAGTACAGCTGGATGGGGTTTGAGTGATTTTCTAGCATTTCGAAAACACTTTAAGCTACACATGTGAAATTCGGCATGCTTATTACTGACATAATAATCTACATGTAGTAAAGAATATCTCAAATTTGTCTGTTTTTGCCTTATTCTCTCTTTATAGGAATTTTCCTAAAAGTAATTATGAAAATTGCCTCGGTGGAGGCAAGCAAAGTTTTCTTTCTCTGCAAAAAATTTTATAAGTATAATCTTATATTATTTTGTTGTTAGCTGCTTAAAAACATTTAATTGACATTGATAAAGGCAAATGTTTATGTTATGCAAAGAATATAATCAATTAATCAACCAAAAGAAATTTTAAAAAACCAAATTCATAGATGCTTGCTACCCATATTGAATTTGACAAAATGTACAATTTATTAAAGTCATGAAAGCGTAGCTTGATTTGACAAAACAGCGAAGCAGACTGGTGTTAAATCAAGACTTGTGGGAATTACAAGTATTTCCAGATATATCATTCATAGAAAACCCACTCAACAGGATTCCTTTATAACAACATAAAAAACACCCATGTGCTCATCAGACAAGGAAATTAGATCTAAACCAAGGCTAACATGAATGACCAAATAAACGAAACGAAAGGCGAAACAAAACCAAACACAAACAAGTTCATGTGTTTGGACACCATTGATAGGACTGAAAGTAGCCAGAAACTCTGCTGAATCAACATGTCAGAGAAACTCAAGAATGTTTTCTTTCTTCACCACCAGGGGGCTCTTTACCTCTGATTTCTGTATCTCTACTCCAGCCGTTTGGCTCAAAGAGTGTTGCTCACTGGGTGGGGTGTTGTTTCACAGTTGACAACAGCACTATAACATCCACCAAAAAAAACTATCACTTACACTGGCTAAGTTCAAAAGCCAGTGTGATCCACAAAGATCCTTTTTAACACAGAAATAAAAAAGATATAATAAAAACTAAAAATAAAAAACACCTGTAAATCAAAGTGTGATGTGCATTGTGATCTTTATTTTCTTCATTATTTCATTATGGTATCTATAGTAACACAATATTAATCAATATTTATTCAAATCTCTTTCATTGTCAAAGGAATGGATAACTTAAAAAAAACTTTTTATTCAATATAACTTTTTTACTTTATATTAAACTATAGGTTTTTTTTATCAACTGGCCGTCATACGGCAATTTATTCAACCAGTCACTGTGAAGATTTATGGTTTATGAAGCAGTCACTGTGGAGACTTATGGTTTATGGTCCAATCCCATGGAGATTTATAACTTATGAACCAGCCACTGTGTATACATATGGTTTATGAACCAGTCACTGTGGAGACTTATGGTTTATGAACCAATCCCATAGAGATTTATAGTTTATGAACCAGCCACTGAGGAGACGTATGGTTTATGAACCAGCCACTGAGGAGACTTATGGTTTATGAACCAGCCACTGAGGAGACTTATGGTTTATGAACCAGTTAATGTGGAGACTTATGGCTTGTGAACCAGTCACTGTGCAAACGTATGGTTTATGACTCAGTTAATGTGGAGATTTATGGTTTATGGACCAGCCGCTGTGGAGATTTATGGTTTATGGACCAGCCACTGTGGAGATTTATGGCTTATGAACCAGTCAATGTGGAGATTTATGGTTTATGGACCAACCACTGTGGAGACTAATGGTTTATGAATCAGCCACTATGGAGACTTATGGTTTATGAACCAATCCCATGGAGATTTATAACTTATGAACCAGTCACTGTGGAGACTTATGGCTTATGAACCAGCCACTGAGGAGACTTATGGTTTATGAACCAGCCACAATCCCATGGAGATTTATAACTTATGAACCAGTCATTGTGGAGACTTATGGCTTATGAACCAGTCACTGTGGAGATTTATGGTTTATGAACCAGTCACTGTGGAGATTTATGGTTTATGGATCAGTCACTGTGGAGATTTATGGTTTATGGACCAGCCACTGTGGAGACTTATGGCTTATGAACCAATCAATGTGGATATTTATGGTTTATGGACCAGCCACTGTGGAGATTTATGGTTTATGAATCAGCCACTATGGAGACTTATGGTTTATGAACCAATCCCATGAAGATTTATAACTTATGAACCAGTGACTGTGGAGACTTATGGCTTATGAACCAGCCATTGAGGAGACTTATAGTTCATGAACCAGTTAATGTGGAGACGTATCGCTTATGAACCAGTGGAGATTTATGGATTATGGACCGGTCACTTTGGAGACTTATGGTTCATGTACCAGTAAATGTGGAGATTTATGGCTTATAAGCCAGTGGAGATTTATGGTTTATGGACCAGTCACTATGGAGACGTATAGTTCATGAACCCGTTAATGTGGAGACTTATGGCTTATGAACCAGTGGAGATTTATGGTTTATGGACCAGTCACTGTGGAGATTTATGGTTTATGGACCAGTCACTGTGGAGACTTATGGCTTATGAACCAGTGGAGATTTATGGTTTATGGACCAGTCACTGTGGAGACTTATGGTTTATGGACCAGTTACTGTGAAAATTTAAAGTTCCAAGACAAATAAGTTAAAGTATACCATCAATAGAACTAGCAATAATCTGGTTCCCCAGAGCCGGGTGAAATAGCTCAGTCTTGTCAAAGATCCCTCAATGTTACATGTACATGTATACTCTAACTGTTTTATAATGAAAAAACTGAATTTTCATGTCTGCTGTCTGATGTCATGGTTATGTTCCATTTGAGACCGATGATAGCAGCAACATTACTGATTGGGTAATGGCACATGATGGTCTCTCTCATATGGGGCTATTCTAAAATGTAACAAACCTTAAACTGGGAGTAAGGGACCTTTGAAGGAATTGTCAAATTAAACAATTAATTTTTATAAGTGAATAATCAGTAGAGGTTTAATAATGACAATGATTAATATGTACAATAGTCCATACATTTTTTTAAAATACTAACTTCATAATAAATTTGTTTCAACAAATGTATTTATAATAAAAGAAAAAATTGAGGAGCGTGATGTGATAATTATAGTAGTTTTTTCGCAGTTCCTGTCGCCTTTTTAAACAAACGCTTAATTAAATAATATCCCCATTGTATCATGGAAAAAAATCTGTTACAAAAATGACATACCACTACATTAAATTGAAAAAAAAAACAACATAATTATCTCCAAGTTTTTCAAAGCTTAAAGTTTATAAAGTAAGTAATAATTTAACCACGAAAATCCAAAACACTATTGAGTTTTATTTACCAATAAGTGATAATAAGTGATATAAAAAGCATTTAGCTATTAAATAGGTCACAAAATGTACTGTAAAAGACCAAAGCAAAATTCAAATAAAAAGGGGTCAATCTACATGTATGACCATCAATTCATTTTTAATTTAAACAAAAAAAAAAAGCTTTTAATAGAAATAATTTAAAAATTGTTGCCATTCTTATCTACATTATGATGTTGACGGTTATCACAAAAGAGTTTACAGGATATTCAAACCATAAAGCTAATCAACTTCTGTTTTGTTGCTTTTATCCAGGTAGAGGAGAAAAGTATTAAGCTCCGTACAAATACAAGTTAGTATATGGACATGCCGATTGTTAGTTTCATTGGGGTTTAACTTGAGAGGGTATGTATGTCATACTTAAGGTAATTTCACGAATGTGATGGCGTGGACGAAATGGATGATGGACACCAGACGACATGTCAATGCCAATAGACATTGATTTATTGATGTAAGCCCTGGGATCATTGAACATTTTATAAACATGTACATGTTCTAATTTTCAGCTGTAAATCGGCTCTTAGAAATCTTCTAGAAATATTTGTGCAAAACCATAAATACCAGGTCCAGTGGAAGTTTTTTTTTTGCCTTTCTGAAATCTTCTTTCCATAATCTTGATAATGCAAAAAGATTGACAAAAAAATAAGTATTCTGGAAGGTTTTTTTTAGATTTAAGTTGTAAAATGCGTGCTTCAAAGATTTTGTGTATGGGAGGGCTGAACGGATTAACATGATTATCTCACCTGCATTAACTACCTGCTGGCTATTACCACAAACCAATTAATAAAAGGCCAACAGATCAAATGCATGACCATTGGAGGTGTGTATTTGAGCTGAACAGTAAACATGGAGAACAAATGTTTTATATAAACTACTAATGTCCCCAGTAGGACTTCTACTGATGGCCATTAACAAAGGTGTGAACGAAATAATTGATGCCGACGTCACTCAAATTTCAGAGTTAAAATTGTCATTTAAAGACATTTACTTTAAATTATGTATTCAAAAAATGAATGCAATAGATAAAACTCTATTTCGCCTTTTCATTCAATTAAAAAAAACATGTTGTTTATTAAATTTATTGGGGGTAATTGTAAAACAATCTGGAGTTCAGTCATTTACACACCTTTTGGCTGTTTTCTCCGCTTCCATTCTTGATTTTTACCATTTAAATCGTTTATTTCTCGTAAACTATTTGCACTAATTAAGTCTTTGAAATTTGGCACACACAATCTTAAAGCCATTATCTAAAAAATCATCATGCAATTTTTTAATATTGATTTTCGTTTTGAAGATATTAAGTAAATACTTTTTTAAGAGGGGATATTTATATTTTACATATATTTTTATCAATTGTGCAAAAACTAACTTGAATTTAGAAAAACCCTATGACAGTTTTTCAGTTTAACTACTTGACTACAAAAACATGAATTTTGAAGAAAAAATCTCCAACAACCTAAGAAATATAAGAGTTATAAACATAGGTCCATTTTTTAAAATTATTTGATGTTTTTGTTTATTTATGCCACTCTAAAATAAAATGAATCATAATATAACATTATATTTAGAATCTTGAAGTCCTCCTCTTTCTAAATATATGTGCTGTTAATATAATCATCCTTTGGAAATCACCACAAAAGCCACGAGAAGATAAGGATCGCATTTTTTACTCCTGACTAGCGGTAGGGTCCTTAACAAACGTTTTAAGCCATACTATGCCTTATCAATTATTTTATTCATGCTGCAGAATGCGAGAATGAAAACACTTTCCATCACTGGCATCATTGACAAGATGCATGCAATGAATGGCATAACAAATCAGACCACGTTAATCCTCAGCTTCGATTGTTTGTTTGTTTGTTTGATTGGGGTTTACATCGTACTCAAGGGTATTTCACTTATATGACGACGAATTATCCACTTCACACTACTCCTTGCCTTATTACGGTGGAAAACCGTGAGGAAACCTCGTAAAAACCACCCCCGCGAATGCCGGAGCCACATTTTTGTGACTCACTCATATACCTGAGGGTCGACAGGCAGACTCGATCCTGTGAACGGTACATCAAAGTAGGCTCCGAAAGCGCACTTGCTAACCACTAAGCCACGGCCCCCTCAGCTTCGAGAGTAAAAGGGTAACAGGAAGCTCCCTCCTACAAAATGCACATGCTTCTAGGGTTTGGCAGAAAAGCTACAAGAGGACAGACCTAGCAAGCTAGTTTCGAAGCATAAGACCAGTGACAAATTTACCAGTAACAAAAAAATTGCCTGGCATTTGAAATTAGCCCAAGCAATATTAAATTGAATCCTGTGTAACATTATTTCCCATGATTTTAATTGGTTTAGGGCCATACTTAAGGTGTGGCCCTGTATGGTTCACCCATATTTTTTCCATAGCGTATCCAGAACTTTATCCTGTTAATCACTTTAACTGGTGTTCATAAATACATACACATTTATTCAATATAATAACTACTGTTAATCAATTTACAACCAGATACATGTATTTCTAAATGTTGACTGGTTACAAAACAAAAGCCATTTGTGATTTACTGTCCTACGTTAAACTTTGAAACCCAAGTAGGACTATATTAAATATATTTAATAAATTGATGCAAACCAGCATATTTGAAAGCGAACACTTATAAATATGTTTGTTAGAGAACAGACCAGGTGCTACTGTGCAATTTAACAATGAATTCTAATATGAAGGACAGGTGGTATTCCCTATTCCAAATTCATTTTTTAATTCCCTTCCAATTTTTTAAGTAAAATTAATTCTAAAAGAGGTATATAATAATTGCCAGACACCACATGTACAGGTTTAATATACAATAAGTTTGGTCTTAGCAAAGGGTTGTGTTACCTACATTTATCAAATTACACTGGGGGGACAAATTTTATTAACAGGACCAGTAAAAAATGTCTTTTCAAGCACACCTCTGTCTACACTTGTCAGCCAAAAGAATTTATTAGAAATAATAAATATAAAACCGAACCATTTGAACTCCATTAAATTTACACTTTTTTATAGTTTCCAAATGGATGGATAGAGCTGCTGTAATATATAATAAAGAAATGGTAACATCAATCTAACTCAACGCTGAATGTAGACACTCCATGAATTCAGTCATCAACACTATAAACTATAATCACAACATGTTAAATCATAGGACTGTACCAACTTCCTCCTATTCTACACTGTCAATTGGTGAACCACTGCTATCTGTAAAGCAGCCCTCGGACATGCTGATCATCAGTTTAAAAAAGTAAAATAAATATAAATGGTTGCTCTGCTGAACTCGGGAAGTGAAAAGATAAATACAGAATTAAAACCAAAAAATATTTCAAAACCGTATACATAATTCCATAACTCTTTCCATTTCAAAACCTTATACATAATTCCATAACTCTTTCCATTTCAAAACCTTATACATAATTCTATAACTCTTTCCATTTTAAAACTGATACATAATTCTATAACTCTTTCCATTTTAAAACCTTATACATAATTCCATAACTCTTTCCATTTCAAAACCTTATACATAATTCCATAACTCTTTCCATTTCAAAACCTTAT
>JAQQZZ010091005.1:0-17739 GCA_030265115.1 Mopalia vespertina
CCTAAAATAGAATCGACTCTACTTTCTACGTCGAGACATTGACTCTAAGATACACCCGGATCATCTTGTTTTGCACTTTTTTATTTGCTAAACTGTGGCAAAAGTCTCCCCACAAATTTGGCGGAAATTAATGCTCGAAGGCCTGGCATGGGGTACGAGAGTTGTCTTAATCTCGTCCACTATAGAAACTCTGGGGAGAATACCATTGCTATTTAATAACACTTTTGCTCAACGGCATGTTGCATATATTGTTTGTATGGAACTACATACAAGGGTTTTAATCTCATCCATTTGGGTTTAGTGCGGATTTTAAAAGTACTTGTTAAGCTACAGTTTGGGACAGGATGTATGGGATTTTAAGTTTGTTTGATTTTGTTTCAAGGCGAGCGTGTTAAACTTATGGCTGAGTAACAGAATGGAACAAGATGTATGGGATTAAATCTTTTAGATTTTAAATGTAGTAACTACCGTATAGTTCGGGACAGGATGGATGGGATTTTAAGTTTGTTGGATTTTGTTTTCAGGGAATATTGCAAAGGTACCAGCGGCTTTACAGATTGGAACAGGGTGTATGGGTTATGATCCATTCATTGGCCTAATCGACGAGGTACGTATGATTACCACATTGGTGTGTCTATGTATGTTTACTTAATAGGTTACTCATGAATAATGAAATAGTATATATGCATGATTTAAAAGTAAAACGTGTCTTAAAATGGACGACAGCATTTGGTATTTTCAAACAACATTTTAAGACATTTTTTGCAAGCTTCTAACACATAGTCATACTTTACTAGTATTCAGCGATTGTAATTTGTATTCTTGTTGTACTTAATGGGTTACTCGTGAATGAAAACATAATACATGTTAATAAAAAGGTGAAATGTCAAAAAACGGATGATCAAATTTGGAGATATCAAACGACATTTTAAGACATTTTCGCAAGTTTGTAAGACATATTCATAATTTCATTTGATTAGTATTAAACATTGTATTGGCTGCTAGATGCCGGCTTTTTGTCAGTTTGTCAAGCTATGCAAATTACTGACCTAAGTAGGTTGCTCGACTGAAAATTAAATTTTGGGTTGGGCACTTAATCTTGTATTTCAAGTCTAAGATGTTGTTTGATCAAGCAACTCATTATGAACACTTGTACACTCTTAGAAATATATGGCTCTAATAGAACCCTTTATGGTTCTTCAGTTATGGCTCTGGTGGAACCCTTTTTGGTTTCGTATAGAACCCTCACAGCAACTGTTCCAAGTATTTCTCCCTTTGTTCTTGTATCAAGGAACCATTTTTGTTGTATAGGTTCCATGTAGAGCCATCGTCTTTTATAAAGAACCCTCAAAGACGCATTATTTCTAAGAGTGTATAGGAAGTTTCTTTATCTAATCTGATGTTTGTTTTTTTTTATTTTAGCTTTACGTCTACAAATGCATTCCCTGATGACATTTGACTATCTATAATTCCTGTGCAGCTGGACCTGATCTACCTTGCGACAGATTGATATCTATGTGAGAATATATATGATGCAGGATTCCATTAATAAGTTGTTTTATTCACATCGTAATCCAGACAGCGAACTGATACCGCGACGATCGTCTATGTGTCTGTTGTTTAACAACCCCTGTCTGATTGAATATAATTGTGTTATAGATACATACCCCCTTTCTAGGATAAAGCCACTCGCTTTAAATGACAGTCCGTGTTTTCTTGTCGACATAAAGCGGAAGTATAGAACTTAATGAATGTTACGGTCATTGTTAAATACTGACTGGATATTGTAATGTTACACTCATCCATTCCAATAAAAAACAAATTCTTCTAACAATATCCAAAGACTACACACTTGTCAGACAATACGGTGTCTGTTTGTATGTGTAAACTTTCGAGAGGAAAAATGTTTTCTTAACTCAAAACGTTCAATGGAAGGGTGAACTGTAGAATATGAAATGCCGCCTATTGGCTGAGCAATCGATCCGACGGTGAAGAAACGAAATGTATGCCATATTTGTATATAATATTTTTCTGTAATATAATTAATAAATACCTTAATACTGTGCACTTAATTACGATATAAACACTTAGAAATCCCGCTTCTGTTTGACACAAGCCTTAGAATATCCTTAGCAAGATACTGTCTGGTAATTGCCATATATCGTTGCATGGTCAACATGGTTTTACATTGTCAGCAAATGCGTGTATTAACTTAAGGGTTGATTGACACGTCCTGTATGTCAGATCACAGCCTAAATTGCTGTTCTCTACATGTTCACTGTTGTAAGTTTTGCTTGTTTTTCCCCCCAAATACATTTCAAACTTTAACCTGTTCAAAGCCAAAAGTTCATTAAAATATGTGGATAATATACGTTTTGGGTATTAACAAATACTTAAAGCTGCACATTAACATGCAGATGACCTACAATTTAATTTGAATATAATTATTTTAATGGTATTATTGTCTCCATAAAATCCGGTAAAATTTATGTTCTATAAAAATCCAATGTGCTAGAAAGAAAAGGTGCCAACACAAATATTGAGTATTTTAAATAATAGGTTTCTAAACTACTCAAGAAAGCATTTGCTATCTTTGAATTATATTTTAACATTGTGGTTTGTATCTTAAAATATAATATATTTGGCTGATTGCTGGTCGTATACGGGCCATCGAGTTTTCTTGCGGGCAAGATTCTTTACACCTTTCCTATGTAAACACGATTTTAATTATATCTTTTTTGTTCAATGTCTCTGTTTATAACCCTTTTAGTATTAATCAAATAAAATGCATATATATTTTAAACACACAATGCTTGTTTGCAGAAATAAAATGTCGACAATAAACGATCAAAAAAAGTTACCATTGGAGTTGTCCATCTTAATCTATTTTTAGACTGGAAATATACTCGAACGATTCTTTTATTCGATATAGTCTTTGTATTGTCTTCTTCGTCTGTGTCTTGCTACTGCTTTTAATATTTGTACATTTTGATCGTTTTTGGTTGTTGCTTGTTTTGGCTTGTTCTTCCTGTCTTCTTTTTTCTTGACAAATCAAATACCACAAATAAGTGGAAACCATAAAGCTGTTAATGAAATGCACCATTAATAGCTTTAACAGCGAGATTGCCTCTAAGGTGGTTTTAATATTGGGCCAGTGAATGCCTATGTTTTATTATTAACTATCCTCTGTCGTGGCCGTGGCTAAGCGATAGTTACCTGCTGACTGCTGAACCGTCTTCGAAGTATTGCACAGGTTCAACTCTTCCGTAGACCTCAGGCCATCGCGGGATCAATTTTTAATGAGGTTGGCTTCCGGAATTCCTCGTATTAAATAAGTCAGAGTATTAGATGCACAGTTGTTGATGATATCACTGAAATACCATTAAATACGACGGTAAAATCAAATCATCAAAAATAAACAATTTGTGCCGATAAGAAGTTGAATATTAACCGTATTTTCGTTGCTTTGGGGTAACACAGTGAAAGGCCGGTCGGTTGGGGATATAAGTAGCCTTTAAGTGTTAACCCCAATGAATCAATCAAACAAACTGAACTAGAGTTTTTTTCCCAGCAAGGAAGTGTTATCTCAGACTAACGATAATACTATCGACCATGAAAAACAAAGAAACCATCGTTTGTTCCCACAATATATATAAGAGGAAACACAAAGCAAAAATTATTAACCACTACTGAACTTGAAAAATAACACAACTGTCAAATAAACCGAATTTACCAATGTTTAATCTTAGTAACATTTATGGAATACACGTATATGGTTGTACAGCTACTACACTGTCCTGATAATATAGATACTTATTATAGAAAATGGACGGATAAAGATCTGCAGTATAGACCTGTAAAAATAACATTAGACATGAATATTTAATTTAATTTGATTGAAACCGTTCCTTAAATCTTCTTAGATCTCGTTGATAAGATAGATCGCATTAGTTGATCTCTTCATCAAGTAGGACAGACGGCGGCGGTCACACGTGTCACATTGGACTCTACTTACTACGTTTATTAAGAGGAGTACTGCACGTCTATGCACTTTACCTCCGAGATACGAAAGCTTTCCCGTGACCGCGTGAATTTCGGGTGGTTTTACTCCAAAACTCGTTCGGTCGCCGTACTAGTGAAATAGTTTGGATACGACGTTAATTACTAATCAAATAAGTAAATTAATTAACGCATTGTGTCATTGCGACAGTATTGTATGCTTATAAATGTTAAGTGTCGATTTTGTGTGTGTCATTTAACACAATATGTAATCATTGTGGTTGCCTTGGACCCAGCAGGCCTCAAGGGCAACACGAAGTCAATCTGTTCGTCTTTATATTAAGTCATGTGGTTGCCCTGTCTTCATGTCATTGAGAGCCCGGGGCCATGGTCAGAGATCAACGTATTGATCCTTCTTCGATGAATAAACCGCCTACAGAATCGATTCCCCTGGTTGAATTCAGGTATATGAGTGCATCGGTCACAAGATATTGCTCTTGCATTCACAGGGATGTTTTTACGAGGTTTCTACAGTATTTTTTTTAAACGAAAAAATTCGTTGTTGTCAACTCCGGTTGCCCTGGTGATCTCGCTACTAATGAGCAACAGGAAGCTAATCTGTTATGTCTTTGTTTGTTGCCAGTGTCATCGAGGGTGGTTTCTTTCTCTCAATGGACAGGCACGTCATCATGGGAGAGAGATATGAGGGTGATAACATTTAATAAACGTTAAACTCCAATTAAACAAACAAACAAATCTATTCTCATTAAGGACGCAAATTGTGTAATTATAAATACCTTTTCACCAATTATACGACTTCAACGTTACACTTAACTAAATTGTATAGACATTTTAATGAACTGAGATAAACTATTTAATATAAATTAATTAAGCATCAGAAGCCTCTGGCAAACATGACCCATTTATTTTTATCGTGTTTAATCTTGATATCTCAAATATTTAAATCCTGAAACGGTTTAAAACCATACTGAATGTATATCCGGGTAAAGACAATGGACGGGTGTACCTAAACGCCTACTTCGGTTTTTCCTTTTCAGCAATACAGCGGCCTAATTGAAAACAAACTGACACAGTGTCATACAGATGTAGCCAATCAATAAGTATAATATCTCTCCTTTTGTGAACAGTTCAAATCCAGACATCTAGTAAGCTAGCCATGCAATTTGACCACGCGAGATTTCCTATTTACAACGGGAAGGACAATTAAGTGTCTTAAGCCAGTGGATGCTAAAAAAAACATATATTCAAAAAATCCGCAGCAAAGTCATTTGCTTTAAAAGTGTTCCAATGTCGGCTCAGAATATTGTTTAGCCGTTCTCGTCATGCAGACGAAATCTCGCGTGATCAAACTGTTATTAATACGATAGTGCAATCCGGGTCTGGAACCAGGGCTTAAACATAAGTAGAGCTGACGCAAGTCCGCCTACTCACCAACATTGCATACATAACAGCATTGCATAACAAAGAAACATTACAAGAAATTGACATGCAAGCGTCAGCTACGTAACGCTCCGAGAAACAACCAATCCAAATCAACCCTGTCTGGGGTGAGATGAAATGTTCACGTTGAACTTAACCCAAATACTGTGTGTAAAATAATTATTTTCTCAAGTGTTTATTTTCAAAACTATATGTATCAACGTTTATATTAGAGTTCATTGAACTCGCGCGATTATGTGAGGATATACGTACCAGGTAGCGTCAAGAAAAAACCGCGCAATTTCAAAATATTTCGAAAAATTGGTAGGGCTCTAGCAACTTCTAATGTGTATAAAGATTACGAAATCCTTGCAGAATGAATGACACCACATGGAACGTAGATGTTGATGTAAATATCATGGTTATACATCTCAAAGTGTCACTGGTGCGCAGATATGAAAACTACAGTTGGTTTATATCAACTAAACATCATTACGTAGTATTTTCGTTATTTTGGGATAATCTTCACTTTCTAAAGGACACAAAAAAATTATTAAAAAATTATTCAACATTACGAAGTGGAAATCAGTAAGCTTCCTTTTTAGAAATTTAGAAATGTATGTGGCGTATTGCTTTACCCCCGAGACAACTTTCAGTGGGCCTACTGGGTCGCAACCAGACGCCCTGCACGTGCAAACGTTTATTCAACGGTGACGCAAACGTTTTATCGACGTTAATTAAACGTCTACGTGCTATCTGGGTACTTGCATTTATCTTGGGTGTACCCTGTTACCGCTGCATACACCGTGTTATCTTTATGGGATGTTTTTCATTGCTGGGCCTCAAACTATGTCCACTATGCTGTCAGCCTGGGTCATTGCTTTACCCCCAAGTCGACTTGCAGTATTGGTCGCAAGCAGACGCCCTACACGTACTTGCATTTACCTTGGGTGTATACTGTTACAGCTGCATAGCGCCGCTATAGGACGCAGATGGTTGGGTCCAATTGTCGATCGGCCCCCAATTGCCAATATTGTTGTTATGTTTTTGTGTTAAATAAATGCAATGTATACCTGAACTGCTGTGTTGTGCAATGTTAAATGAACCAAACAAGAAACAAATATTTTAAATGCTGACACAAAATGCCAGCTAAGTATGAATGTGTGTCGGCTTGAAATGTCGATTGCAGTACGCCCATGTATGCAGCAGTTATTTGCATACATTACTACACATCTGTCAATCAAACGAACAACCAACCAATAGTATAGACTATTGTTAACAATGTGGAAAGTAATTGAACTTCACACGTAATAAGCTAAAGGCCTTTGTGTTTCAGATAAGGAATGATCCAACAAATCATATATTAATAAGGCAACGGGGACAGGTGAACACAATTGATTAACATTCAGGTATACCGCTTTTCTTGTTGTCTTCTTTGTCGTCAGTGGTTCTTCTAGGCTGGTGTGGCGGGTCGTCTTATCCGGCGTATTCCGTCTGGTACTCTGAAGATTTAAGCATTGGCCCGATTGCGAAATTTACATAACCGAGTATTAGCATTGAACGTCATGTGAAACAAAGGTAGTAAGACCCTATTCTCTAGGCTGGTGGGTCGTCATACCGTGTGGAAATTGATTGTGCCAGTCCATTATGGGTATTGGTTCGACGTGTAAAAATGTTCGTTTGATTGAGGTTTAACGCCGTACTTCAGGTTATCGTGCAAAAAGTGAAATATATACATAACAAAGTATTAAATTCACCGTGGTGTTGAAACATGGACAACAAGCAAAGTGAAAAAAAGGTCGTTTACTTATGCCATAAACTTATTTTTTTGCCACGGAAAATGCTTTTAACATAGCAGCTTTTTGAAATTTAGCAATTTTTAAAACGTCGTTAATAAAGGGCCTGTACGCTGGCTTGGTGTGTGGGTCGTCTTAATTGGGCTCTTCTGGTAATGACAGAAAGAGGCTGTCCATTCCCTCATTCACTTATTTTTTTGCCCCGGAACATCCGGTTTAACATAATAGCGTATTAAAATTGAGCGATGTCAACAGAGGTCGTTAGTAGTGCCTGTACGCTGGCTGGGTGCGTGGGTCGTCTTATTGGTCTATTTCCGGAATGATAGAAAGAGGCTGCTCATTTATGGCATAAACTCAATGGTTTACGTCGGGAGAATGCGTTATAACATTGCAGCATTATAACAGTATATTACCATGTCAATTATCATGAACACAAAACACAAGAACAAAATGAGATAACGTTTGTCCCTAAGACATAAAACATCTCCCCATAAGAACAATCAGAGCATGACACCAACCGTCTTAATTAAACCAATCCTGGGCCTTGCATGACCACACAACTAAGGCGCAGTTAATCTGTGTCTCCTCAAACCGATCAAACCGTGACGCAATTATCATTTCTTTCTTAATGTATCGACCGTTTCATAAATTCCACAACAGCCCGATTATGTCACAGCATAGTTTATCTGGTTCTTAGTTTATACGTTCTTTGTGTCCATGAATTCTTAATTTGTCAGCCAATCCAGCACCGCTATTAAGCCAGCTATAATACGATTATGTAGACTGACAATGGTACTAGAAATTGTAACCAAGAGTCATTACCGCAATGAAAAGACAGACAAGAAGGAGTGTTCTGGAATTTACTAAGTTCATCCCAATTGCTAAATGTCTGTCAAAAACACAATCCTGAAAATCTGTTAGATTAGACTCCACTGGTGTCCAAATCAGAGCTTGAAAAGTGCAGATGCCTTTGATGCGAGTGTGCACAACAATTGTTTTGTTTGTTTGATTGGGGTTGAACGTCGTACTCAAGAGTATTTCACTTATAGGACGACGGATTGACCACTTCACACTGTTCCTTGCCTAATTACGGTGGAAAACAGAGAGGAAACCTTATAAAAACCACCCCCGCGATTGCCGGTGCCACATCGTTTAACTCACTCATATACGTGATGGTCATCAGACGGACTCGATCCCGTGATCATCGAAGTAGGATTAGTAAGTGCATACGCTAACCACTAAGCCACGGCCATCGGCCTGTGCACGAAGAAAATGTTTGTATAAGTTTGCAGATATTCCTCAAATAAAACGCGGTACTCTTGTGTCTGCTGTCTTTAACTCTCACCCTCTTATGTTCTTTGTATTTGATTTTTTAAGCAAACCCAATTAATACATAACTAAGAACGTTACTATAACTGCATAAATTATTAGAGAGAAAAAAAATAAAAAAAATAAAAAAACAGCCTGTGTTTCAATGACAAACAGGTCTTGTCTTCGCTTTAATTGAAACGAGGAAATATCGTGGGCTGAATGTGAAATTCAAACTGCCAAGGGTGTTATTTATTTCATTACACTATTAGTGTTTAAGCTATTTAAAGGAAACCCGAAGGATGTCTACATTGGATATTAATAGATAGTTAATTTCCATGCAATAAAAATTGCTCTCTTTGGGACCATTTTGAAAAAAATCTTTATTTCAAGGTAACATTTCTCATTTTGAAGATATTAAGATGCACCAGGCCACTGACCCGAAACTTACTGATCCTGGGGTTGATAGCAAAGTGTCTACGTCACACTGACCACTTAAAACGAAATGCTGACTAGGTCACTTACTGATGAAGATATTTTGTTTTAAAAAAAAGAAGGAAAAAAAAAACGAAATTGCCCAAAGCTGGTCATTTAGAGTGTACTCTTGCTTAACGTTGAAGTAAACAAAATATAAAGCGTGCTTGAGAAGACAGACTGTACAGGTATGCTATGAAAAATTGTGTTTTTGATTGTACTGATATTAACGTTAGAGCCAGAATGGAAGCTCATGTTAATAGCTCATGCATTAAAAGACTCCTTAATGCAATATTTTTTCGGACTTTAGAAAATTCAATATTATTGAATAAATATTCTTCAAAATCTGTTTTGCAATTCAGTAATAGACAAATCGTCTTTGTTGTGATTAGGATGAATATTTATTAAAAATGGCCAATGTTATAGAGACAAAAACGATATGGCATGCAGAGTCTACCATACATGAGTTACTAACACGACTTGCCAAATTGGCCCTAACGCGATTAAAGTTTTCTGCACATTCAAAACATAGATTTTTCATAACTGCTGTTTAAAGTCTATCTACTCGGGCTATCTGTATATTTTTGTTTACTTACTCTGTAATAAACACGTAATGAGGCTATACATTCTTGTATAATTTACCATCGTCATTAGATACAATTTCACTAGGTAAATATGGTGAATTTGTACAAAATTAATTAGAACAGCATTATTGTCTAATTGAGCCCTGGGCTATGACTAATACCTTGTTTCTATACAGTTCATGTACTTACATTCAAAATTAAATTATAAAAAATACCTGTGATATACAGCTCTGTTCACAAGAAGTCAGTCATGTGAAAAAATATTTAAAAATTAGTTAACAAATCAGCAAGAAACAACTTCATCTTTCCTTTAATAAAATGCCGACGTATTCGAAACAGAATTGTCAATTCATGTAAAAATAATAATTACGATTATTCGCATTAACATTGTGTAAATGTACGCATGCGAATTTAAAACAAAAAAAAAACATGTCTTTTTTAAAATTGTGAAAGTGATGACAAATACAATCTCAATATGGTAAGTAAACTTGACAGGAGAAATTTTGTGGATTGATTGGACATTGATGTAAGCTGATTGCTGATTGGTTAACAGCGGTGACAAGTATGCTGAATTGCATTGGCTCGTACCAATCAATGTCATGCGAACGTCATCAAATTCTAAGCGCGCGAGATGAAAATAAAAACTTTGTCACACACGAGTGATTTTCAAGTCGAACAAAATCAAATCAGAACATTTTCCTTAACACTAGTCTACGGACTAACGTTGCATAATTGGCTATCACTCTGTCGCACAGTCGTTACGCTCTGTGTCTCAAACCCTGCGCGTTCCTCCCCTGCCCCAAGGGCTTCGAAACAGACTCAATGATAATCATTCTAATCACCGCCCAACTAAAAGGCTTGGCTACTGGTGAGACGTCACTGTGAATAAAAATGCTATTTCTCAATTGAATGATGAGTATAGCTATATAAGTTCAAGCTAAGAATACATCTGTCAGAAACGAAACCACCGGCTTAGTGTTTGCATCGGTCAACTTTATCGGGACTTACCTTTACGAGCAAACCCGACATTACGTACTAATACAACCTTAAAGTTCCATTTTTAAAAGTTTTGTATTTTTTTCCACAATGGCTGGACATATATCCCGTGCTCTTGCAGGGACATTGTGTATACTTTTAGCAGTAAGCGTCAACAGTCAGAATCCCTCGGACTCAGGACCAAACAGAGTACCGGCACAACAACAGTACGATATCTGTAAGTAATAATTTTCTCTGTGATTATTAAATTTCAGTCGAGACATTTCTTTGATGTACACTATATGAGTGTTGCCATACTCGGGTCCCAAAAAGTGTACCACAACAGTTCGATATATTTAAGTAATAATTTTCACCATGACTGATTATTCTCATTTAGCCCAAGTGGAGAGGATTTCTTTGATGAGAACTCTATCAGTTTGAAATAAATAATTGATAAAATACTGTAAAACTTCATGTCATATTTCGTAGGAATATTTAACGGGAAGTTGGGATATCAAGGATAACAGGATATCATGTTAAAGGGTAACGGGAAGCCAATTTATTTCTAACCATGGCCTCTGTTAGTCAAAAAAATGTTTTTTTTTGTTTAGTGTTTTTTTAATTACCCGCCAAAAAAGTTATGTACTTGACACCTATTGTGACAAGGAGCATATGTATGCTTACGTCAATAAAAATATCTGAATTCGAATCTGAATCTGTTATTTAAATATTCCTTATTTGGTGAATAAACAAACAACAAAGAAACAAATTCAAGAAGTTGATAAAATTATCCCAAAAGCAAACTGTGTGTAATGATGGAAAATAGAAAATCTACTCTAAACGTGCCAAACAGATTTCAAATAAAGGACGCACCTTAGATTTATTGGGAGAACACATATATTTTGTGAAAGGATTAGGGGCAAGTTTCCCTTTGGATAAAACTGGGGTTAGTATATATATATATATTACTATATTAATCCCAGGATTAACAATGGGCTCTTATGGTTCGGAACCACAATATATAAAGTAACCTGTTTGAGAAATATTTAATGAACAGTATGTCACACGAAATTTAAAATCAACCGGGTCCCGTTCGTCAAAGCGATCTCAGCCAAATCTGATTTGTCATGGCGACCAGTACTTATGGTATTGTTTCGTCATGATAATTAAAACTTAGGCTAAGATCACTTTGTGGCACAATATACTGGGGCCAGTTGCTCTATTAGATGACGTCACGCCATATTGAAGGCCTATCTCTAACCCGGTATTAGCGATTTAATATGGTGTTAGCGGCTAATCGTGTTTCGAGTTACTGGCCCCAGGACGCTATATTTAAATTTTACGTCAAATATATTTGTATACATCAATATTGTTTGTTTAATGTTCCTCTGTCAGTGCTGTAGGTAGAGAAAGATTCGCAACCTTTGTCTGGATGAAAAGTGTGTGCCGTCATGGGCCTCTGTACCTCAGTCCTGCAGACCAGATATCCGAGTTAGAATCTCTGTGGATGCAGCAAAATTTTCTTTCTTTATCTTAAAATTAATCTTTGTTTTGTTTCAGTATGTAACAGAACAGTGGATATGTTCTTTGCTATCGATGCCTCTGACAGCCTTTTTGGTGATGACTTTCTGTTAGAAAAAGCGTTCGTCAAAGAAGTTGTGGAAGGACTCTATCTCAATAATATAGATGGTATTGTTGTTGGCATTGTAGTTTTCAGTACAAGGATCTATGTTAAGAATGACTTTGATTTAAACGACAAGGAATCGATTTTCCGGGACATCGACGCGTTAACGAAAGACAGTGAAGGAACAAACACATTTTTGGCTATTGAAGAAGTCCGCAAACAGTTACTGAAAAATGGACGACCAAACGTAGAGAAAGCCGGCATCATCATTACCGATGGACGCTCCAAAGATTCCCAAAGGACCATCAGGGAGGCCACACTCACCAAAAACCAGAACATAACACTGGCGGCCGTTGGCGTTGGAGCACAGATTGACGAGTCTGAATTAAAAGGCATTGCTTCTCACGATGGATTGGTATATACAACCCCAGATTTCGAAACTCTTAGAAACCTAGTTATAAATATCACAGGTGTACTCTGTCCAGGTAAGAAAACTTAATCGTATAGGGATCTTGGGTAGATAGGCTGTAAGCAGCAGTTTGAAAAGTAATACTAGGCGTTGATTGCTTTTTCTATCTAGTATGAGCCAATAGAGTCTGTCAATGTTGGGTGTTGTGCGTCAGATTTATATTTCGCTTTGATATTTTTTTAATCGTGGACAAAACATATATCGAACACATGTTACTTTACTCGTGAATATAACTTGATTGTTACATAAACGCAGGGTTGGGAATAAGCTTTCGGTTGCCCTGGTACTTTCGGTACTAAGGGGCAACATGAAGCTGGTCTTTGTGTGATGTTTATATTACGTCATGTATTTGATGCCAGTGGTGTCGAGTGTGGTTCCTTCATCCATTGCATGGGCTGACACGCCGTCATGTAACTTAAATAACCTTAAGTACGACGATAAACCCCAAATCAAACAAACAATATAATATGAACAGTTACTTAGACCAAGTTGTATAAATTGTAATCCACGTCTATGATTTAGCGTTGATAAACAATAATAATAATTTTAAAATAGACGCAGACGACGCTTAAACAACTTTATTGTTGTTTAATAGTACAATCTGCCTGTTAGCGGTTCACAACTGGGTGTTTAGTTTTGCTTGAACATGTATACCGAGTCTAACTAATTAATGTCCCTTAAAAAGCTCATGTCGAAAAAGTTCTAATTCCAGAGTTCCATTGTCCTATAACCTTTCTGGTAATTTCTTTATATAACCGTATATGTATTTATTTAATTTCAGAACTTTTGCCACCTACAACAACTACGACCACCACACCAAAACCCACAACTACAACGACGACCACCACCACACCAAAACCCACAACTACAACGACCACCACCACCACACCAAAACCCACAACTACAACGACCACTACAACCACACCAAAACCCACAACTACAACGACCACTACAACCACACCAAAACCCACAACTACAACGACGACCACCACCACTACAACAACCACACCAAAGCCGACGACAACGACTACCACCACTCCACCTCCAACAACGACCGTGGCAGCCGCACCTTCGACTACACCCAGATACATAAGTAAGTTGTTTCCTTCACAAAAGACAAAAAATAATCATTTTGGATTTAATACGTAAATAAACATGGAATTGCTGAGATAGTAAATAAATAACTATTCAAATAAAACTGTATTTATTAAACTGATTTTTTTTAATTTGTAATATTCCTTAAACATGTAAGTGGCTTCGTGGTCCTTTAAATTCTTTGCTGCTTAACGCAAAGCTCATAGAAATTTAATTTATATGTACTCCAACAATTTATATCCATACTGCCACGTGAAATAATTTGCTCTGTTGGGAAATACTTGAAACATAGCCCTTAGTCACAGGGCTCTTCCTCCCTTATTGAAATCACATATGTCCGTTTATTTGGACAACCTATTGACTGGTTCACCTATGCGAAGCACTTCTGCTTACTATATACTATGTCACAATTTATTTTATAGTAAGAAAGTAAGTATGGAAATTGTTTTTGCGATTAGTCGATTAAGACCAACCAAACGACGCAGTTTGGAGTAGGATTTTTGTTGTCAGGGGTCATTTAGATCTAGTTTTGTACTCGATTGTGGCAAAGTTTTTGTAATGAAGTAATATATATATCAATGCTGTATACTTTTACATTTCTGAATATCTTTCAGTTCAATCCCATTCTAGTTTTGGCCGAACGATTGTTGTTCATTTACTAGTGCTGCTCACTAATTATATTGTTATTTGCAGGTCCATGTGAAGACAACTGCAGATTTATCGAGAGTGTAGGTTACGTACCAGACGAGAATGACTGTACACATTTCTACCAATGTCACCTTTCTGGTGGTGGAACGATTAAAACCACCCGTAAACCTTGTCCAGTCGGCCTTTTCTGGAGTCAAAGAGCACTAACTTGTGTCCGACCTGGGAATGTAGAGTGTCTGTCTGGTAAGTTATTGTTTATTTATTCGATGTAAAACCAGCAGGATTGAGTCCCGATCGCATGTCATTGGGTCAGCATTATTATGCGAGGTAAACTGGGTACATTCCCGAAAATGTCCGACATTCCACTGGTTGGTGGCTTAAATTATGACATAGGCCTATATGGTCCGGGGGAATCGAACCCGCCATCCCAGCGGTGAGTGGGTTTTCTGACCAGACATACTTTAGAGCTTACACTCAAGACCTCTTCCACCAGTGCCTACTCGTGATAAATGTAACGTTAGCCTGAATCACTCGCCAAGCAAACACAATACTCAAGCTTTTCGTTATAGAAAACATTGATAACCGTATAATCGTTATTGTAGCTGGTTAGTTTTGAGCCATGCACGGCGAGGTGATTATGCTACAAACCTTACCACAAGGGTTTTTGTAGAAATAAATTATAAAACAATGCAGACATTTTGCTAAATATAATGCAGCAGTATATTTTTATTTTTAATGTTGAGAAATACAATTTCGCTTGCCTTCACCGGGAATTGAACTCGGGTCTATGGCTAGCAGATCCTGAGCTCGATATATCACCAAACACACTATATCTCCCTTTGCACGTTTTTGTTGTTGTTGTTGATGTGTTCAGCGAAGACAAGTCACAATTAATTGACTGTCTTTAGTAATTTAAATCCTTCATAGATAATTTGTAATAGACGGTAGTCGAAAACAATGACTGCGATGCAATACGGAGTCAGCTTGTCTGGAAGTAAGAGAATTAACAGTTCCTCGAGGCGTTTTCTGAACAACACCGATTCTAGCCAATGAGATATCTGTATGAAACAAATCACACAAGATGTTTAAATTTCATGGAAAGATATGTAGCAAGTTTAACTTGATGTTATTAAAAACTACTATAAATACTCATAATTATTTGCGAATCAGAAACAAAAAACGACATTTCTGATGCGCATATATCTTATTAAAAACCCTCTGTAACTAAAAGTATTAAGCAAATTTTCAAATGTTTGTTACAGATAAATGCATTGATAACATATACGGCTTTTATCTGCACGAGGACAACTGTAATGCCTACTGGGTGTGTAATGGAGCTAGAACAAAAGAAATGAGATGCTGTCCTGCTGGAATGTCTTTCAGTCTGCAGACCCGGGAGTGCGAAGTGTCCACGTGTTATGACCTTTGTCCTCTTGAAGCTGAAAAACAGTTTGATTATGTCCCACGTAAGTATTTTTTTTACAGAATAACGAGCATACAGTTTACAATATACTGTTACGTAAAAGTAGTCTTGTGCTGCTGTTGATGGTGAATTAAAGGTGTTGTCTTCCGTACGATTGGCAATTGTTGAACAATGGAGTATTGAACAACTGGGACATGCGTAATCAACACGATCTTAGTAATATCAAGAAAGTAGTGTCAATAACATCAGAAGTCTATTAACTAGAATTATGTAACTGCCGTATAGTAATGTCCCCGGCATTGTAGACCAGCAAGAAACGGTGACGTCACATTTCAGACAAGTGTATTTTTAGTTGTAAGGAACTCTGGGTAATTTCGTCCCTGATCAGCCACTGTGTATAGCAATTGTTTTCGTTCGGAACCCTGGCTTAATATTTGTCGATTTATTTGCCGTTTATGGTCTATTTAACCGGCACATATTGCACTGGGTAAATACATTTTGTTTAGTAAGCAATATTGTGATCGAGGAACGGCAGAAGTTCCCCATAATGCATCATTTTTAAAGTTGCGCTCTTCTGAATTATCTTGTGTGCTACGTCACATGATACATTATAACAGGGGACTCGGTCCCCAATGCCGATTAGCTTATCTATAAGGCAGTTGCATACTTCTAGTTAATAGACTTCTGATACTACATATAGCAGTGCGTTGTTAAAAATGCATGTTGTTTGCGTTCAAACCTGTTTTGTTGATACAAACGTATGATAAGCAGTGAACTAGTAGTACTCTGCATGAAGTATCACATGATCTTGCTGCTGTCCACGAAATGCAGCCAAGAGAAACTCATTCTAGTAGAACACAAAATTAGCAAGTTTACAGTGAAGTAGCATGAAGTTTTCGAAAATTGTCGTTATCTGGTGCTTAAATGCGTTGGACATTCTTAAGCACTTGAAGGAAGTAAAAAGACGAAAAACAGTGTATGCCAGTTGAGAGAAACTAAAGTCAGTGCAAAATTAGGGGCTCATCTAGATTGATTTGTGCCCAACGACTCCTATATAATTATGTCATATGAAGTGGCACATTGGATGAACCCTATGAAACCCCATTGACAGTTGTGACTAAATGGACTTTGAAAATATTCACCACGCTGTAAATATTCACCAGGTTACGATCTTATGGAATCATTATTTTACCTCTATCTGTGCTAAAATTCCCAACTATTTTGAGCTTTTGTATCATCTTAAGGTAAGTTTAAATTACTATTATTCAGCTGTAATAACAGATATAGGTCCGAAAACAATTTTGTCGCAATTTTGGTAATGTCTAGTTTCAAGAGAAAGCAAAACAATGTGTTCGTTCTTATTATTTGCATTGATTATATATATTTTTATAGGACATAACTACACCTGTTTTCTATTGGCAATCACTCTTATGTCTTTTTCAAAAGAGAAAAACAATTTATTCGGCAACTTGTGAGACTTATCAGTTTGAAAACATATGATTTGATGTTCATTTGAAACATTTTCACAAATTTTTCATGGAAAAAGAAACTTCAAGAAAATCGGGAATCTTCCTACTTTTAACATATCCGTTCCAGAAAGCTCGTATACATGTAGCAGCGCATTCGGCACTTAAAACACCCAAGGTCGACGGTTTGCCATGTTCGATCCAACCTGAGCACATTTTTCTTTTTTTTTTTCATGTTTATCCATTTTCCACCTTCGATTAATTGAACGTACGTTAGTAGTATAGTCAGAGCAACTCAGTTAGCATGGATTAGTACATAATAAGGAAGGGTTCAACGTTATCATGTAATAGGGCGATACCTACGTTATTATGTACAGGCGCAGATTTTGGTTGCGCCTGTACATAATAACGAGGGTATCAACGTTATCATGTAATAAG
>JAQQZZ010091016.1:0-17737 GCA_030265115.1 Mopalia vespertina
TTAAATATCTATATCTATACTGGAGGCAAGCAAATTTTTCTCTCTTCATTTATTAAAAATATATATATCTAGGGCTTACCACGCAAACTATAATGACCAGCTGTTAGAATACGATTAAAAATGAGTAAATAAAAACAGAAGGCCTATTTTTGTTACTCTTTTGTTTTCTTTATGTTGAAAACAATTCGCGCTAACGAAGCATCCGGGCACGTGGGAATCGTTGGTGAATACGTAAAGCCATGTTGCTCAACAGTTGTACACTTCGCATGATTAATATATTTACATGTCTGCACACACGGAGAACATTTGTTGCTAGCAATCTGGCGTTATTGATCAATTATTGATTTTAGGATCGGTAACTAACAGCTGCACGCGTCATGCTGGATGAATGATCACTTCCTGTTTTTTGTGAAGTCTCGTGCTGACACAACAGCTCTGTTGATAATTGGTTGTATTTATCGCTGATATTCACCATCAGTTAGCTTATAATTAAATAACAGTTATTGTCATTTCCTCCTGGGGTGTTTCCTAATGACATAACGACATGCATGCTAACTATATCTTCCACGGATATTTATTGAAGAATACAGATAATTAAGCGAGTCAGTTTTTAAACAAATTATTGTCTTCTGTGAGTTGAACATTTCACATGTAATATCTGTTAATGCAATACACACTAAGTTTTACATCGCTCCTAAGTCCTATGTTATTATTTAGGATTATTTTTATGTCCTATATATTCGCTGGAATAATGAAACATTCGATATTAGATTTGGTTCCAAAGTGGCGTAGAACTAAATACTTAATGTGTGCTACACTTAAAAAAAATTATGCATTACGGTTTTCTGTCTTATATAGCTGATAAACTTATACGGCATAAGTATTATACTGCGTTAAAAAAAGATCTCTGCATGTAGAGATATTTAAAAGGTGTTCAAGTGCATTATACATAGGTATTCTTAATGGCACAATCACTTAAACACGTGGCTTTAATAATTAGCTCAATGAACAAAGAGATGAAAGATACATAGTATTACATTATTGTCGTAAATCGTCACTTGGATTGATGAATTAATTGATGTTCACATTTACAGCTAATTTGCATTATTCAGCATCGGTTGCTGTTCTGTTACCGATCATTTATAGGCTGGCACGCCTATACGGATTATTGTCAATAAATGATGGCAAAAAGGTATAACCATATATATTTTTTTGTATATAGATCTATACAGGGATATGTATGTGATGGGACTGGAGTCAGAATATTATATTATGTTTTTTAAAAATGCGCTTAACGTTCTCCTCGGCAGTATCACTATGCATGATAACATCTGAAAAGATCTGTATGAAAGAAAAATATGAAAAAGGGTTCATTGAGGCGAAATAAAGCAAGGCAATAAGTTCACTTCTATACGGCCATGTGTTCGACTCTATTCAATATCATTCATGTATATGACCTTCAATCATATCTACACAACTGCTAGTCCATACCAGTAAGATGAATATGTAGATATAGAGGCTGAATACATCATTATCTATTCATTGTTATAATGATTATATATGTGTGAAACTCCCTGTCTTAATTCATGTTATTGATACTCATCTACACAATGAGTCCCAACTCATAGTTTCACATTTACTATCTGATGTCATATACATTTTTGACAGACATTATCGATCGAGAGTGATATTTGTCGTGACACACCGGATCAAGTTTGAGGATCCTTTTCTCACACTAAGCAATATTTTCACTTTGGGGTAATTTCAATTTGGTTTTTATAAAAAAAAAAAAGTATGTTTCTATAATAGCAAAAATCGTATAGGCTGCTGGATGATGTGCATCAGCAATACATACAATGACACTTTAATTAGAGTCTATTCTACTTCCATTGTCGAGACATCGATTAAGTTCTCTTAGTGTCGTCCGATATAGAAATTCTCGCCAGAATACCATTGCATGCGAGGATTTGCGAGTAGAACACCCTCGTTGTTCTTCTGTGACGTTCTTGAGTGCTCGTGCACAACAGTTGGGCATTTTCAAGACGTTAACCGGAAAACAATTCAAGAGTAAAAAACAAAATGTGTAGGGTGAGAAATGACCTTAAGGCATATATACTGAACACAGACCAGTACTGTGTCGTCATAAGCACTATGGTTAAATCTTTTAAAAAAGAATTATACAACAAAATGGACGTTGTATATCGGACCGTCCATCGACCTTACAGCTATCATAGTTGGTCATAAACGACTTGTCGTCACAATGTCATCTCTAACGAAGAAAACACAGATCAATTTATTGACATGTTTAAATACAAACCAGGAAGAACTACGTTAGATACATCGATGTGACCTGCATGTGTGTGGTGATTGTTTTCATATCATGTCATGATGATGTTATATTAAGTAGATATTAACTATCAGTTCATTGACTTATCTCTGAGAGTTAATCTCGATTATGATACATCAGGTTTCTGTGCCAGTTTGATTAATTTGCGGGAAATATAGGTTATATCCTCTTATATTGCAAAATAAAATCTTAACTTTTGCTTATTATGATTTTCGATTTTTCTTACAACCAGTTTTCATATTTTAAAATTTTTCATTATGTGTATTAAAATTGTATACATTGACTTGCCATTGACTTGATTATTCAGGGATATAGAAACTGTTGGTCATTGCAAACCAGTCCTCATGTTAAAATACTCATAACAAGACACCTCTAAAATATATCTCACAATAAATATGATATTCTATAGACAAAAAAAGTTTTCGTGTGTGTAAATAAATCAATAAATTAGTACCAATCGAACCGCACCTAATTCTTAACACTCAAAGTATAATGAAATAAATAGGGAAATCGCTCGTTATAGTATGAATATACTATCAGCACATAAATATCAGTGATATTTCGGTTTAGGTATAGTAAAGGAATAGTGAAATATTTTCACGAATTATATAGAATTGGCAAATAATGATATAAGTTTTCCAGGAACCATGCAGACATTTGCTCACTCTCTCATCGTAAACTGCACAGGTACTTAAATTATGTATTTTCATTTCGTCATTTCTTCGGTTTGAATTTCAGTTGGGCGGACTGGGTTTCCTGATTATTGGAGCATGGGTACTGTACGAAAAGCAGAAGCTGGTCCGAGATGCGCTCGATTTTTTCTTGGATCCCGCGTGTGTGATGTGCCTGACTGGTTCAGTAACAGTCTTCCTGTCGACCGTAGGCGGAATGGGTGCTTTACGAGAAAACCAAATTCTTCTTAAAATTGTAAGTTCTAGGTAGATGGTATGGGTCAATCCCTTTTATGAGTACGCTATGTAAATATCACTGAGTTTCTTTCAATTTGATATTCTATTCTGTGGGCTGTGGCATTTATAATAGACCATACAAAAGCGTATATTATGATGTGTAGTACAGTGACATATATAGTTACGGCCTTGTCCGCTGATCTGACTTTCTATAATCTATATTCTATATTCACTGGAATGCATTGAAGTGTGTTTGCGATCTAATTCAGGAAGAACGTCAAGTACCATATTAAGAATAGGTCAACGCCTACTTTATACCTGTAGACTTTGATCCTGTTGTAAAGCACCTGTTATAAAACATCTTAACGTTTATGTTAATTCTCTTGAAGCAGCTCAAACATGACTGTATTCTTATCAACTCTACACTGTGTCAGACTCTACTCCACAGGTATATAGCCCATTGCGATAAAGACAACTTGTCCAGTATTTTCAATTATTCTTCGATATATTAAAATGCACTATAATTTTTTTTCCCTATCTTGATCGTACATGTAAATAAGGCAAGGCTATTCTGCTCAATAAAAGTCTCTTCTCAAAGCTGCTTTGGTTGCGTTTGTGTCTAGCAGATACAAAAAATCAGTAGCTCTCTTTTCAGCTATGCATGGATGTTCAATTTTTTTTATTGAAATTCACTCTTTAATTTACCTTATTTAAAATTAAAGGTTTTTTCAAACATATAATTGAGTATGTTGGTTTTTTTTGGCCGAGGACCCAATTAGCAAAGGGCCGTCAAATTGCAATTTTAATTAATTTTGTTGAATTAAAAACTAAATTTTAGGTAAAGGTACTCCAGATAATCACCCCTATTAATCTCTGGTAAATTTAAAGAGAATGAAATGACCATCCTTGCGACAGCGTTTAATTTCACATGTTTGTTTTGTACTGTACATTCCCGCAATTTCACTTATATATTGTCAATGTTTGTTGCTAGTGCCGGTTTGGGGTTTCCTTCACCTATACACATTGATAAAGCATGATGTCAGATGAGTGAACATCAAGTACTGGGTAATTAAAACCCCAATTAAACAAACAAAATATTTTAGTAGGCGTCATTTTTAATTAGTCTATATATTCTGATGTTTTGACGACTCTGGCTTCAATAATTGTATACAACCGTTCCCTTTCTTAGTCAATTAGGGGTTGCACAATGTCTGTATTTACATCCTACTATACACACATTCATTATATGTAGGCTGCTTTTATGTTTGCCTATGAAAACATCTACAGAGTTACGAGATCCGAGAGAGAGAGAGTTTAGTGGACAAGCCATTCATTATCTCGGTAACCTATATTAAAGCCCGTATGGTGGGACTATTCTCTAAAAACACGAACGTTCTTCCGTATTTATATTCTATCAAATCAATAGAAATTTTACATTCAATGTTTTACGAATATACAGTATACTTATATAAGAGTCGGTGTCGATAAACTGTTTACATATAATGTTTTGTCAATGCACTAACATGAGAGTCGGGACCTGTTCACGGGTTCCAGATACAGGTGACTGGGAAGATTGGGCGGTGGTATATATAAATGCAGGTGTAGAAAGAGTTATGAACAATAAAGCCTCATTTGTCCACGCTTTATCATGATAATTATTATCTTTTTCTGATTTGTATGGCAAAGTATTGAATATTAGTTATATTTTTGTATTGCCATGCATGACTGTGACGTTGAAGTATATGGCATGTGTACACAACTGCCATCATGTCGTCTCCGTAAACGTACACGATAACATTGTCTCTACACTGATAACTGTGAAAAGGTGTCACGATTTGTCAATACAGTATTTTATATCACTCAGGGATCGACCCTTGAGTGGCTGAGTCATATGCTTGTAATAAATAGATTGGCCTACTTAGTCAAAGTGGTCTGTTTTTTTTTTTTTTTGCATTGAGCGTCCTCGATTGAACGCTGTTACTATACAGGTGTTCATTTGGGCTGATTTGTTGTCTTTACACTTTAAATCTTACGAAAAAGCGCAATTCACTGAGATCGTTGTGTATAATGCCTACCATGTATCTCTATCCCTATAGCTGAATACGAAATATACACGTGGCCATCTTGTAGAATATAGGCCGGCTGTCTTGAGACAGGGAACTGGGTATTTGAGGGGGGGAAACGGGTCTATCTCCGGGTACACAAAATGGCCACAGGGATAGGTATAGGTCACATAATAACAAACAGTGGAAGGGGATGACTGGGCCGGTTTTTCAGTACTCTACTGCATGAATACTGTGTATTGTGGGTTGTCTGTATTAAACACTCTTATGCTTGATACAGGATGACTCGTCACTTTACCTTTCCAGATCTAAAACAGTTGTCTTTTTATCTCTTTTCTGTATTTTGCTTTGTGTGTCCTGGGATATAGTATATACATCCTATATCCCAGGTGTGTCTTGCTCTAGAGCTTTCCGATTACGAAATAATTCAGGGGAACGTAGGCTCGATTGTAACTAACTATAGGCAATCCAACGAAACCTATATCTTATAGAGCAAAACTGCACACCTATGAAATATTAAAATGACCAGGTTTAGTGCGCTTATTAGGTACGGTCTACTGGACAGAACAATGACCACCCTGTTAAAACAGTGTTGTAAAAAAGAGAGATAAAAAAAATATAGGCCAATATATATATATATATTATATTTTGAATGTATGTTTTTATCATTGTAGTTTTATATGTAAGATTAAGGCTATGTGCCATCAGAAATGTATGAACTAGGTTGTGATAACATATACGAGTATATGGCATAGTACGCTGTGGTGTACTGTCATACCTTGCCACCTCACACAAAATGGCTATAAAGTGACAGTACAAATATGCAAAACAAAAACGGGATGTAAGACAACGTGATATATTAATTCAAACAGTTGTGGGTAATACTGAGATCACAAAGACTGGCAACAGTTGAGTGAACCAACTGCAAACCTCTCTATAAAGGGTGATTCTCCCTCCTATCACCCAAGCTCCCGGGGTAGAAAGACGGGCAGCATTGACTTGAGTGAACATATCGTGAACCTCTATATAGCCCAGTCTGTAGGGTGTTTGTTACTCCTATAACCCAAGCTCCCGGGATAGAAAGACAGGCAGCATGGACTTGAGTGAACGTATCGTGAACCTCTATATAGCCCAGTCTGTAGGGTGTTTGTTCCTCCTGTTACCCAAGCTCCCGGGGTACAGACAGACAGCATTGACTTGAGTGAACGTATCACCCAAGCGTGAGTCTGTAGCCCAGTCTGTAGGGTGAATCTTCCTCCTATCATCCAAGCTCCCGGGGTAAAAAGACGGACAGCATTGACTTGAGTGAACGTATCGTGCACCTCTATATAGCCTAGTCTGTAGGGTGTTTGTTACTCCTATCACCCAAGCTCCCGGGATAAAAAGACGGGCAGCATTGACTTGAGTGAACGTATCGTGCACCTCTATATAGCCCAGTCTGTAGGGTGTTTGTTACTCCTATAACCCAAGCTCCCGGGGTAAAAAGACGGGCAGCATTGACTTGAGTGAACGTATCGTGAACCTCTATATAGCCCAGTCTGTAGGGTGTTTGTTCCTCCTATCACCCAAGCTCCCGATGTGGAAAGACAGGCAGCATTGGCTTGAGTGAACGTATCGTGAACCTCCATATAGCCCAGTCTGTAGGGTGTTTGTTCCTCCTATCACCCAAGCTCCCGGGGTAGAATGACGGGCAGCATTGGCTTGAGTGAACGTATCGTGACCCTCTATATAGCCCAGTCTGTAGAGTGTTTGTTCCTCCTGTCACCCAAGCTCCCGGGGTAGAATGACGGGCAGCATTGGCTTGAGTGAACGTATCGTGAACCTCTATATAGTCCAGTCTGTAGGGTGTTTGTTCCTCCTGTCACCCAAGCTCCCGGGGTAGAAAGACAGGCAGCATTGACTTGAGTGAACGTATCGTGAACCTCTATATAGCCCAGTCTGTAGGGTGTTTGTTCCTCCTGTCACCCAACCTCCCTGGTTCCATCCCCGGATAGGCATTACATTTTTTTTTCAAGCTTTCTCTACATATATTTATTAATTTGATTGGTGTTTTACGTCGAGCTCAAGTATATTTCACTTAGACTATATGACGAGTTTGCAATGCCATATCCGTCATGTAAGACGAAACGTGAATTCTTTGTTTTGGGTTAGGGTTAATACTAAACCCAACCCTAAACTAACAATAAACCTACATGTACCGAAAACCGGAAGGCAACCTCGTAAAGATTACGCGGGAATACCTGGTGAATCTTGGGCATTGAGTCGAAGCCCAACCGACTGAAGGCCCCAGTATTTAAAAAAAAAAAATAATACATATAAATACTGCCAATATCAATAATGAATGCGGATCAGGTCTTTGTAATGCCATTTGTTCCAAACAGTTAAAGGCCCGTGCTAAGTATCTTCCCGGGGCAAGGTGGAAAAGAAGATCGTCGCTTTAAGCCTCTCTTCCTTTCTTACCTTGCTTCCATAGTCGATAAAACCTGAGTTAGCTAGAGTCTATAGCAGCTACTTTCGAATGACCTCTCTTTACTCTACCCAATCAGATTGCAGCTTTCTTAGAGTAAGAAAGAGGCGGTCGATCTAAACACAGGATGAAAAGTAGGCTATACATGTAATATACATGTACGATCTTAGTCCTGACATCATCACAGACATGTTAATTGGCAGTGGCGCCACGCTTGTATATAGACTTTGACCATAGTCCAATGACATTTTTGCCACGTTTTCCCTTACAGCAAGGGATAGTAATGTGGAAGTCTCGTCTTACACATTCTGACCCTTGCATAGGAAGATGGTGGCTAAGTGGTTAGCATGTCTCCTTACTAATCCTACTTCGATGTACCGTTCACGGTATCGAGTGTGTCTGTCGACCATCAGGTATGTGAATGAGTCTCACGATGTGGCTCCGGTAATAGCGGAGGTGGTTTTTACGAGGTTTACTCTCTGTTTTCCACCGTGTTTAAGCAAGTAACAATGTGAAATGGACAATCCGTTGTAAACTAAGTTAAATACCATTGAGTACGTCGTTAAACTCCAACGAAACAAACCAAACACTCTAGAATTTGAACTCGTAAATAAACCACGGGATCTTTACATTCCATTTTCACCATAGCTGTTGGTCAAGACGACAAATGTTTTAGTATTTAACGACAACAATGTATACTATAATGACGGCCACTATATCAATCTCTGGTTCAATAAGAAAGACCAGTTGGTTATGTTTTCAACACGCTTGGCGGAATTCAAAAGAAAGAAATACTGATGGTCACTCGTTTATTCTAAGTGTCCCGTACACTCGGACCAAATCATACTGTTTGAAATGTGTTTATTTTCAGTACAGCTACATATTAGTCATAATCTTAGTGACTGTCAAATGTGTATTTTCAGTACGTCTACACTCTAATGAGAATCTTACTGACAACCATCAAGCTTTATTTTCAGTACTTCTATACTCTGACAGTAATCTAACTGACTGTCACTAAGTTTTGTTTTCAGTACTTCTACACTCTGAAGATAATCTTACTGACTGCCACTAAGATTCATTTTCAGTGTACTTCTACACTCTGACGTTAAATTGCTGACTGCCACTAAGATTCATTTTCAGTACTTCTACACTGTGACGGTAATCTTACTGTCACTAAGTTTTGTTTTCAGTGCTTCTACACTCTGACGTTAAATTACTGACTGCCATTAAGATTCATTTTCAGTACTTCTACACTCTGAAGAAAATATATCTGACAGCTATATTTTGTTATTTTCAGTACCACTACACTCTGACCATAATCTTACTTGGAGAACTGGTGCTCGCCATACTTTTGTTCGTCTTTTATTACGTACCAGATGCAAGAAAAACATTAAAACTTTTCCCTGAAGAAACATTCAACAGCGCCATAGAAAAATACAGAGACGATGATGACATGAAAGACCTAATAGATAGCATACAAGAAGGGGTAATATATTTGTTTATTCATGTAAAAAAACACAATAACATTAAAACATTTTTGAATTATATATAACTGCATTTAAATATCAAATTATGCAAAGAAACATAAATATGAAAGACTTTCTGTGGTTTGCACTGCACTACTATTTTCTAATAAATAATTGAATGCATTTCATGAATGTTAATGCGCTAAAAAGTAAACTCATGCTACTTATGGTCATCTTGTTTACTTTTCATGAACTATTTCTCATCTTTTGTTTGTTTGTTTGTTTGTTTGTAATAAATAGATAAAAAAAATATGAACTGTTGGGAAAATATCTTCGACAACTGCTAGACAATCCTGCAATCATATTACTCAACATTACCTGATCTGTATACTATTTCCTACTTTATAAATCTCAATGTCACAAACTGTTCTCTTGTTGATTCCAGCTTCAGTGCTGTGGTTTAGGAGACTCCGATGAAGGATACAAAGATTGGAATTCTAATGTGTATTTCAACTGTAGTACAGATGAAGACGTGATAAAATCATCAGAAAGTTGTTCCGTTCCACCTTCCTGCTGTATTATGAAAGAGGTAGGCATAGTGACTTGCCATTCCCGTGTCTACAGGCCGTCATATTTACTCTGTCAATCGAACTGAGCTCAATTTTGGAAGGCTCTGCCTCTTTCTTACATCCTGATCCCTGGGCTAGGTTCCACGAGTCGCTAATTTACTTGAATGGCATTGGGTCTCTTTATATTGTATTCTGTCCGAACAGTCCGATGAGAACTTATCACTGGTCCGAACGGCCGCTAGGCTGATAAATATTATTGAAATTAGTTCAAGAGTTCAGCGCTCCGAAGTGTTTGAAAAAGTCTCGAGGCCAGTGTATGTATGTTCCCTAGTCCGCTATTTGGACGATCCGCTTCAAGGCAAACGTGTGTGACAGAAAGGACACCAGAAAAGCTCTGGAAATGAAGAGAGAAAAAACCCAGCTGATATGTTTGATTTGTATAAAGACTGTTACTGGTGCCGAAAGGAATATCTGAACACTTCCTGTATCAGAACACCAAAAAACTATTTCAGTTTATGTGCAGAATTTTTAAACAAAACGCTGATGAATTAATTACTAATTAATCATAATTTCATTGAATTGGGTTTAATATATTCTACCTTTTCTATTTTAGGGAGCGATTATAAACTTGCAATGTGGAGCTGGTGCTTTAAAGAAGTCTTCGGTAATTATGTTTTCTATGAAAAAGTATAGCGCTGGTGGTCGGTGAATTCCTGTTACCGTTTTGCTGTCAGATCTGTGCCAAACCACGCCGAACTGATGTGGGGAACTAATTGCGTCTTTGTCATTGACTAACAGTCACATTGGTGGTGGTTTCCTCCACCCATTAGACTGGATGAGCGAGTCACACGTTGTGGCTTTGGCAATCGCTGGAAAAAAAACCCCATTAGGCTGGCTAGCGGTAATATATATGGCTAAAACTAGTTAAATTAGGTGTAAAACTCCAATGAAACAAACACATATAAAAACAACGTTATAAAGTTTCTGTAGTCGAATTCTGTCTTCTCTGAGTACGAAATAACACAGATCTAGTGGGTATAACTAAAACGTGAGCCATGAATAGATTAATGGTAAGACGGACAGACACAATGAACGAACAAGTGTCCATTATAATAAATGAGTAAAAACAAAGAACGTAAGAATTGAAAGAAATGAATAAAATACACCATAAATCGTAACTTAAACTGTGAAACATCAGTAAGATACATAGATATGAATCCCCCGGGTTATCGGTTTTATTATTATTCAGTGACCTGTGTGTCCTCGAATTTGCACCTGTAATTTAATTTCTCCGAAAGACGGAAAACAGAAACGCGAGAAATAAGAGTTTTTATACGACATTAATAAAATGTGGGTTAAAAGTTCTTAAAGGTGTTCAGAATATCAAACTGTAATTTAAAAGTAACATACATGTTTGTGTCTTTCTTAACAGTCTGAGCTGACCTCGACTATCTATGTGAATGGTTGTATAAAAGCTTTGGGAGTCTGGATCGAGTCTCACGCCTTGGTGGTTGGTGGAATTGCTCTAGGTATACTATTACCGCAGGTCAGTGGATTTAAAGTTCAATTTATTAAACTTACATGTAACTGATAAGTGTCATCTAAAGGCGGTACGCTTTGAAGTATGTTCATATTGTGTGTTATGGAGAAACATTATGTTTCCGATATCATTTTTACATAGTCCCCTAATACAACTGTAAATGTTTAGTTTTGGAACTACACAACACAAGCTATACTATGTAAGTGAAATTCGGCACAGCGTTAAACACTCATACATCAGTTAAAATGTATGATATATGTACAGTATATTTAAAGTATATTTATGCTGCCAGCTATGGATGAATATTAATTTTCCAACAGAGTAATTGTATATAACACTCCTCATTAGGCCTATTGCTGTTCACTCTTTAGAAGTACACCGCAGTCATATAAGTGAAATACCCTTAATCTTGGTGTTAAACACCAATCGATCAAATTCATGACTCATTGGTTCAATGGGTTTAAAAAGTTGACACATCGAGATTTTATTTTTTATATGATGAAAAATAAATACCCCTGAATAGTCAACAGTAGCGGGACGTTCTGTCTGACCATTCCACCCATTATATTCCATATATGGCTTTACTTTGTATTCATTTTGCGAAAGACTAAATAAAATAAAACAAAACAAAATTTAGAGGTAACGGCAATTATGTCTCCAATGTTACTAACGCTGTGTTTGTGGAAAAGTTGATGAACGACCTTCTGTGGTTTCCATTAAACGTAACTTACCAATACATCTGGTAGGCCTACTCGAAGTTACGTTTGTTACACAGTTGTTGAATTCACAAATGTTACGTTGTAATTGGAGCACATTACCAGTTAACCGAGACATGTTGCCAATGCTAGAGCTGTCAGGTCCGTGTCCCTTTTGACCAAACATCTACCAGCTTTTGGATTTGAAGGTTTAACTGATCGAAAACTAGACATCGCTTCCACATTCTAACTCCCGAACAGACCTAGGAAGGCTGGGAAAAGAAGCGCTTTATGCACTTTCCAGCTCTATGCTTTATAGTTCGTTTAAAGCTAACAATCTTATCTTAGTGTCCAAAATCTCATCTTCTCCAGCATTAGGGCCTTTTAATATATGACGACGTATTCAATTATATTGACGCCCCTCAGCCTACAACTTTAATGAGTTTTACTATTTTGAATCGGACCGAAAACGGTAAGCAATTAGCGATTGACATCGTTGATTGATTTCAGTTATCGTTTTAGCAATACGACTGTGAGTATTACGAAAGCAAAACCCGAAATATAAATTAAAACAAAAAAGGAAATAGCCTTCCATATCCCCAAACTAGCACTACACCCATACATACCTTTAAAACTGCAAGAATTAACAACTAATCGTGCCCTTCATCAGATGGTACCAAAATTTTGGAAGATTCCATGTGATTTGACGTCATTGTATAAAATGGCACAACAAGGCTTAACACGCCCTTCCATCTGTATGATTTTTAATTTAATTTAATTCTTTATTTATGAACATAGAAAGTTGTCACTAGTATACTCTACTGCATGTATTACCAACAGGGTAGTCGTTGTATTCGTTTTGTTAATGCCAGGTGCCCTTAATGGTATAGTCCTAAAGGAAATCAGAAAGCACACCTATATAGTGCTGGTTTAGCTTATAAAGGACGATAAAGTTGTAGGTTCAATTTCCTCCACACTATATAGTGTACTGGTAAAAAGAGACTTAGTCCTTTTTATGAGAAATAGGACCCAACCCGCCCACTAAACCGCTCTAACTAGAGTTCTCTCCACAGTTTCAAGGCAATATTATATATAATCTATATACAGCTAAATCTGCTTTCACCTTAATGAAATCTCGCGGCACTTTATTTCCATCTTGTAAACATACAGTTGTTGATTTGACTGTTCCAGCAGTACACGATTTAGGGACAGTTTGGAGCTTTCTGGAGATTTGCGGTTTTAGTTTTTCCTACAATGTTATTAATAAAAGGAAACCCGAAACCAATCCATATGGGATGGGCCCTCCGTAACGGTCGGTTTCACTAATTGCTTTTCGTTCCTCGTTTTTGTGACGCTTGTTGTCACCTGAGGTCTTGACTTGAATGAAATAGGCCTACTATGTCATTACAGGAGACATTGGTTACAGCCGAAAGCATAGGTATAATAACCACGTAGTACGCTATTCTTTAGTCCTAATACTGGAGATAACAGGGGCCGGTTGCTCGAAGCCCTATTGAATTTAATCCTGATTTGGATGACGTCACGCCATGTTGAAGGTCTATCTCTAATCTACCCCTGTAAACATGACGGTGAAGAATTCCCTTCACTGTCATGTTTACAGGGCTATCTCTAATCCTCTATTCGTGGTTTAATCTGGTGTTAGTGACTAGTCACCTTTCGAGCAAATGGCCTTGAGTTTCTGGGCACGATTTTAAACCTTTTGGCTTAAAATGTGAGTTGATAAGCTTGAAAGGGTGTAGAGCTAAACTTTTTTCAACTTTCTTTCGGAGTTTCTTTCGGATGTTAGAAAAAAAAACGATCTTTAAAGTTACATAACCAAGAACTAGAAATAAATTGTTAACGGACGCGGAACATTTCACAATATATTATAACTGTTCGGCATCCACATAATTTAGACAGGAATTTGTTTCTATTGCGAAGGCGGATGGAGTGAATTTCCTGATACACTGGCACTCTCAGAGCTGAGGGGCTATAATTGGAACCGAACTGTATGTGGTAGCTTTGTATTGTGCCTTGTAATTGTCCTGTCTAATCATTGCTGGCTGCCAGCGACGTCGAGGGTGGTTTCCGTCACCTGCTTTCCAATCAATGAAAGAAACAAATGAGCTGTATCTGATCCTGGCAAATATATGAGAAGCCTTCAATATTAGAAAGTTAATTTTCTTAGATTTAAATTTTACTCTTCTGTTTTTGTTTTGTTTTTCAGGTTGTCTTAATTTGTCTGACTCGAAACTTTGACGATTCCATTGGTGCGCAGAAATCCATGTGGCGATGAGGTCATCGACGTAATACTTTTCGTCATAATAGTGTTTATTCTATAATTTCTATTATAATAGTATGGCGCTTAAATCGTTGACGGGAAGAGTGCCACAGATTTTGTCAGTATTGCATTCCATATACATTAATAAGCTTTGTACATAATTAGAGTAACCCTGTGATAATGCAGTATAATCTTGTATATATATATATCCACGTTCGTTCTCATTGAAATGAAACGATTATTTTTATATGAAATGTATCAAATTGCACGATAAACAGCTATTCCAAATATATCGTTAATTGCCTTTAACTCAACATTCCACGTTATAAAATGTATTGTCTCATTTAGGAATTGTATGCAAATGTATTTATCATAAATCTTTGAGGGTGCTTTTTTTCTAAGCGCAAAAGTTTGTGTATTATTTTGTAACGAAGGAACGAAGGATGTTACTTGCTTGTTGCTATGCACGTGTATCCTTATGCACTTTTGTTAGGCTGTGTGGTCGGCGCTTGAATCCAACAGTCGTCATATTACACCATTATGCGGTTGTTTAAAAGTTTATTAACTTTAAACCATTGTTGTATGACGTCTCTTTACAGTATGGAGTTTTTGTGCCGTTACCAAATCATACACTCACTAATCAGCGGCTATTCATATATACGAAGCATTTTGTTTTTAATCCGCTGACAAAAGGCGAAGGTTGTTCCGAGTCTGGTCAGAACATGGTCACTGCGAAGGAAATCCAATCGGTCACGTCATTTGGGGCGTTTCAGACTGCAGTTGTTTATGTCGTGCCTAAAGGCTCGTTAGATTAACTGGCTGTCTGTAAAACAACTTTGTCGGGAACCAATCAAAGGTTGTATGAAGGGTGGTTTCTTCCATGTTTTCCGTTACATTTAAGTAAGGGAAGTGGAATACCCTCGAGTACGATGTCAGACTCCAATCAAACTTCAATCAATCAAGCATGTTTCTGTTACGTTTAGTACTCGGCAATAAAGACCGGTTGGGTGAGTTAACTGGGTTGGTCAGTGCCATGCTATGGCGTAAAACAGCGTACCACTAAAATGTTACCTATTTGATTAGTATGTTAGACTAATACAGTATGGTACACGTACCTGAAAGTTTAATTATGTCCTCATATATCCAAAGGACCATTTTGTCTCACAAGATTCTTCATATTTTAATGTAGAGACCTTTGCTTACCTCCACCGTGATTCGAACTCGGGGTCTCTCGCTAGCAGGGTCAGCAATTCTGCATATTGATGCACTAAAAATGGATCCAGTCTTAGTTGTAAGATTTGGATCTTAACGAGAAAAGTTTTCAACAAAATGCAATTGGAAGATAATTGTTCTACACATTTTTTGCTAGAATTTATCAGCGTTTTGTGGACGTATCCCAGAGCGGAATTGGCAAAACTTACCAATTTTACCATAAAAAGTAACTTTTTTTTATTATAAAAAACATACATTCGTACAAAATGCTAAATGCTGTCCAATTATAGAACCGTTTACGGTCCAAGATTTTTAATTCGGTCCAATACTTATGTTATTGTATAATACCATAACTATCATGGTATTTAATCAAAACTATATACCCACTACGATGAAGAAACTAACCAAAAATGAAACTCATAAAGAGGCAAGCTGGTGATCCGTACATATGTATAACTGTATTTTAATGAATCGTACTACATGTTAAACCTTAATACTAGGTTATTCATAACATTTTACATTATTTTGTATCAAAATCAGGATCTTGAAAAAATGTCTCCATGGATTGAAAACAGATTCAGTATTTACGTATATATACCGTTTATTGTTTACCCATACCACATGGTACATAATCCTAAATCGTAATTGGACTCGTACCACTGTATACAGTGGACTCGTGCCACTGTATACAATTGACTCGTACCACTATATACAATTGACTCGTACCACTGTATACAATTGTCATATTTCCTCTTTTTTAAATCTGTATTTAAATAATAACTGAATGCACTTCGATGTCTTTGTTTTTTAAAGGTACTTTTCAATCTTCTTGGTTTGATGTACGTTTTTAGATGAAAGTAAATCAAAATAATAATTATTCAGGTATTTACTTGATACATATATCTGAAATACGCATAATTGTCAATATCATTATGATGTGGAGATAGTTACCATGGTGTTCTATGATAGGACTTCAACTAAGCTGCCATATGTAAGTATACACGTATGCTCGAATAAATAACAATGACGTTTTGAAGAAAATAATCCAATTAACTATGCATAATACAATGTCTCTAAATATTATGTTTAAAAAGCAATTGATTTTAATATGTATATACATGTACAATTTTATTGTCAAAGAGCTCAAATATACATTCAATAAACAATTTATTGGTCGTTCTGTTTTACTTGATTGCACTCCTCCTTTGTCTTATATATAGGCTTATATAATTGTTTTGACGAAAGTAATCCAAAAGTTTAAATCCAATGAACCAGACAAAATGTCATACTTTATAAGAATCGGTCAAAAGCTGCTCAGTATAATCTTGTGCTGGTGTCTTGTCCTCTATGGGCTTTACTGAAACCAGGAATAATCCGTCTATAACCAGCATCTTCCCGAGGCCTGGTGGAAAAGAAGATCGTCGCATTAAGCCTCTCTTCCTTTCCTACCTTGCCTCCATCGGCGATAAAACCTGAGTTAGCTAGAGTTTACAGCAGCTACTTTCGGATGACCTCTCTTTACTCTAACCAATCAGATTGGGGCTTGCTTAGAATAAGAAAGAGGCGGTCTAAACACAGGATGACAAGTAGACTATACATGTAATATACATGACGATCTTAGTCCCATTAACGAGTCCTGACATCATCACAGACATGTTAATTGGCAGTGGCGCCACCCTTGTTTGTTGTATAGACTCTGATGTGTAAACGTCTTTTTGATTGGCCTACGTGTTTCTACCATAGTCCAATGACATGTTTGCATCGTTTTCCCTTCGAATTACAGCAAGGGATAGTAATGTGGAAGTCTCATCTTACACATACTGACCCTTGCATAGGAAGATAACCAGTGAATCCTGGAGGCTTTGTCGCCTTAGACTTAAGCATTTGATTAAAACCGTCGTTGTCATGCGTATTGACCGCTTGGTCATAAACCAAGACCATCTTGTGTAGTGATTATATTCGGTAATTAACCGAAGCTCGTGTGGTCGTCGCCAGGCAAATTACAGCTGTATAAATACACGGGGGCTATGCGGTGTCATACAACAGCATTTGATTAAAACCGGAAGCGGGCTTACCTCCGTGTCTTACGTACAGCCCGCTTGGTCATAAACATACTACCATTTTGAATGTCTAAATGTAGTGATATCCGCTAAAACGGCGTAAATTGTGCGGTCGTAGCAAGACAAATT
>JAQQZZ010091027.1:0-33738 GCA_030265115.1 Mopalia vespertina
ATGGCACTAGGTTTATGACCAAGCGGGCTGTACGTAAGGCATGGAGGTAAGCCCGCTTCCGGTTTTAATCAAATGCAGTGTTCAGTGTTGAAGAAAAGATCGCAACATTTCTATGTAGTATTGAAATCAAACCGACGTTATCACAGTCATTCAATTTAGAGTAGTATTAATTTACTGATGTTTGCGTAACTTTTAAAATGCTTTATACAACAGTTACCCAGTTGTTGTTAGCATAATCATTAGTGTAGTCTTTAGAGTTGAGGTGATTGGTCTGGTCACTCCCCCAGCGGTAAAGTAACTTCGTCAAACACCGTTAGGTTTTGAGCTTATAGGACACGGCTATAAGTCTAGAAAAGCATAGGAAAATCTCCCAAAGCGTAGATACCATGATCGATTTAACTCGGTGTTTCCTTCAGGCAAATAACCCCAGTCCCTTTACTGTTCGATTAAGACAACTGTTAGTATCGTATGATGCCATAGACCCTGTTTCCTTGGACACTTCGCCCGGCGTGTCGGCGTCTGGACCTGGAAAACTAAGGCCATAACTTCGGCTAACCTTTTAAAATGTACACGATGTTCCAGCCTATTTCCATTACCATCCAAGGCAGATTTTATTCTCTGGAGCCAACCCATACCCTTTGAAGTTTTCTGTATTTGTTACGTCCCTGTCGAACAAGTGGTTATTTTGCTTAAGCGACCACCAAAACTGGTTCCAGGGTTATTACCTATTACTATTTATAATTGCAATGTCTGACAGAAGTCCGTATGTACACAATTATACATTTCCTTAACCAATTCACAATCCATTGCGTGAATTATGTGCTGTATAAAGGCCTATGTGTGGTTTTCAACACTTTGGTATTTTCTAGAAATTGTGCGACTACATGTTTCCTGGATAACCTTGCTGTTTTAACTTACAGCATCATCGTTAAAGTGCATTTTCCTAGAAGACGAGGAATCTCATTTTTAAATGTAATAGCTTTTTTATTAGCAGCTTGGCGAAGTGTTTAATTAGACTTTACTGCTCGGTTCTCCTTTAAGTTGTTAATTATTACACCACTTTAAATCTGCTTAAGATGAACTGTTAATTTTGAATGACCGTTAAACCGTGTTTTGGTGGTTCAGTGTCAGTTAGACCCAGCATTGCAAACTGGCGAATTTTGCTTGAAGAGAGAGATGTAAAATTACAAGAGAATTGCTTGTGACTTGAACACTCAGTTTACGAGTAAGATAATTAAAACTCCAATGCACCATACGCTTTTTTAGAAGAATAGAAATGATTAAGCACGTTTTGCACCGGAATAAGTGAGATAATCATTTGCCCAAAGACTGGTTTCAGAAACAAAAGAGGGAATTGTTTAAAGCCAAAATGATAGGATGCATGACTTATTAATGGTGTTCCAAAGCTCACGAGAAGTTAACCAGAGATTACAGAGATTGTGGGATAGTCCTTTCTGGGTTTCCTCTCGGAGTCCTTACCAACAGCATCGCCCTATACGTAAACTACCATTCAATGCGAATCTTCGCAAAGTACCGTACGTGAAACGTGACAAAGATTACGCTAAAGTCAATTCGGTGAGCAATTTGCTTTCTAAGACCAAAGTGGCAATTGCATGACGTCCATGTATACACGTACGGAATTTTATAAACAGAATTGTTCACACAGACAAGTGGACAAAAATACTCTTAATTGATCTCTAAAATTTAAATTAAAATAAACCTTTTCAAATTAAAATCATCTTACAAATTAACCTAAAATCTCCATTTAGTAATTCCTCGTGGGTTTTCCCCGTTAAATTATGTCATTTAGTAATTCCTCGTGGGTTTTCCCCGGTGAATTATGTCATTTTTCGAACATGTGATGATGGTATAGAATTAGTAATATGTTTCTATGTGGCATAATATTTAAATAGAAGGTTCGTATTGAACTCTGTTTTGGTGGTTTGTCTGACATCAAGTTAACACAGTTAAGTTGTAAAGGTGTGCGTGATTGTCTAAGTATGTGGTCGAGAGAGACAGTCTTAAAGCATATTTATTAATGTATTGTCTTACTACGGTCAGTGCCACATATAACCACCATCCGTCTGTGTGTATACACAATGCGTAATCTTAACAAGCACAGCGTGTTCTCTTTGTGTAATGATGTAGTAGCCACCGCCCGTGAACGAAGATGGAAATAATTTCCCCGAGAGAAACTTCGCAACACAGAGCCTGGACTGCAGTACTTGTGAAAGCTCCCGCCTATTGGATGCGACCGACTCAGGCAGACAAATGATTTCTCGTTGAAACGCCCTGTTTAGGTATGCGCTCTAGCAATCGACTTTAGCTGGAAGCCCATAGACGTCGACTGGATGGTTTGCTTAAAGTTGAACTACCCCCAGAATACGCTGTTGGAGAGGCGAATGACTTACGTGTGCCTAGGGCAACTGATGCTTTCACAGGCATTTATTTCAGGTTTTAAGACAATTGCACTTGCAGACGACAGAAAGACCGTTAGCCTGCTTCAGTGGATTGATTAACACAGGCTTCTCATTAGGGTCGTTAATCTACTGCTTTTATGATATACCATAATGGACTTTGCTGCATGCGAACGGACTCCAATAGTCACGTGATCTTCCAATTGGTTTGAAGTCGTCTGCTTCATTGGAAATGTTTCCATGGCTAGGAGCTTGGATCATAGTCTTGGTTCCGTATGTGTCTATGCTTTGCTAATGGACTATGCGTCTGGAGTAGGATGGGCAGGCGTGGTCTTACAACCTTATTAATGCATCTCTTTAAGCATACGGTCACGGGAACCTAAACAAAAGCGCCTTATGCTATATTCTGATTGGGGAAATCTACTAGTCCGCGTTGCCTATTTACAATTTTTCAACTTTATATGGATTTATACAAAAATATACTGTGCGTGTTTATCGAGTTAAATTGTCTTCCCATCTGATGTCAACATCTGACCTCACCGTAGCATGTCATTTCATTCCAACCGGTAACTCATATTGATGTTTTGGTTTCACGTTTGTTGAGTTTAATGGGGATGAAATTGGGGGAAAAAACCTGTGGATTTTTTAACCTTTACATCAGCGTCTTTCATTCGTCCATAAATGAAGCAGAAGTGTTTCCGTCGTTCAATGTGGATTACCCCTGGTTAAATCAATCCAGGAATACGTAACTGACGTTAGCCATTCTTTGGAAAAGCCATGTAACTGTTAGAACGAACATCTGGGGTTTACAACACACACATGCCATGTGGAAACGACAATGCCATAATTCTACCCCAGGGCATGGATGAAAGTGAAACTCTTTGGGATTGGAGGCGTGAAATTGTCATAAACACGATATGCATGGGGACTGGTCAATGTAAGTTACTCGTATTTTGTCAATATACAAATTATTTTATTTTTTCAATATTTTTCATTACAATTTTCGTAATATCAATAATGCTTCGTGTATCTGCATAGCGTCAATATTTTCTTTAACATAGTTTGTTGGACACCTTTGCACTTTTCAAATAAATTACATTTTAAACAAATTTGGTAATTTTTGTAGACCTCTATTATCTATGACAATTCATATTAGACGTTTCAAAAATTGTATGTTTCAATATTGAGGGGGTGGGGGGTGCATACTTTTCTTATGTATAAAAATGATAATTAGTGATAAACTTATTAAATTTATTTGATTTATTATATACACAGTTCCAACTCGCACAAGTCAGTGCAGTGGACATTCCTCATCAGTACGTTTGAATTGATTATCTATACCATGAGAGCTGCACACATCGGAAAATGTAGTTTCGCTTCCTGTGCTAGTGTTAATTAAGGCATGTCATAGACCTATATCCTTCCTCGACGGAAAATAATCCACACAAGAGTGGTATCAAACGTACTATTTTTGGAAGATATATGCTTTCATATGGTATCGAATGTCATATACAATTATCATTTAACTCGAATAAATGAAAATATATCTTTATGATTTATGACTACATGTTATTTTATATGTGGCCATTGTAGGATTGTTAACGTGAGCGATCATAAATGTAGTTTCTCCAATGGTCTGTTTTATTTAAAATTAATGTCATGCTGTGTCAATTTTGATTTCTCGTGTAATAGTTTCTTCTTTTTAACAGCATACGTTTACATGTTTCCTATTTCACTAAATCAGTTTTGACTTATAAAAAAATGTATATAGCCTACTGCAGTATATGACGCTTGCATTTTACTGGAAATACATATGGTAATATTTATATTACAGTATGTCAAACCTGATTGGCCTATATAGCTTCTCTATTTTTCATACATAATATATATTGGCGAATAAATAATAATAAAAACACAACACAGTTAACTAAAATATAAATGGTCTGTCTTGTTTCGAAGTCTAGATGGCAGTACGAGTAAAACCATGAGCCAATGAATTCCCATGAAACATACAATCCATGAGATAACTTCTTATTTATATGTCCGTCTCTTTTGCTATCTCTATTACCCTTTCCAGTTTTTATGAGAAAATACGAATACAAACATGACTCAATAAAAATGCCAATATAACACACAGAATAATGAAACTGTATTTTGATCTAAAAAAATAAATACAGGACACAACTTACAACCAGATGTTATACACATTTATTGCGTGTTATTTCTCTGTTAATGTGTTTTTCAATTAGATACATCCAACAGGATACAATTGTTCTGTCTTTTGCTTAATAGAAATGTCCAGTGTCATTATACTTCTGCCGTATTTCCATTGTTCGTTTAAAACTATTGTCACAGAACGTAGACAAATTTACATTTGTGACTAAGTTAACAAGAAAAAATATGATTGAAAAAATGTATACACGGTTTGCATCAATAGAGGTATTTATTTGATTTGATAGTTACAATTATTGCTGATATAACAATTTCTGATTTCTAAATAATTCTAATTTGCTTTTTTAAATTGATTATTTGTTGCGTTCAGAAAAATAAGTCTCATTTACAGATTGCCTTGATAATAACTGGATTGAACCTGCATGCGTTTTATAATAATACTAAAAATTTATGTTAGCTAAAGGACCGCAATGATGAAAGAAACATTTATGGAAAGCTCAAATTTAGCTCAAACGTTTTATATGGCATGTTTCCCATTGAACAACTGCTAGCCCTCAGTTTCTCCATTTCTTTCTTAAGAGAGATTAAAAAGCCTTGCCTTCATTTACTAGCAATCGATAGTCGTCTTTTTATTTGCTGCGGAACTTGCCAAGACATTGCAATCCCGCAGAAAAGACCAAATTTAGATTTGATTGGCCAATGTAATTCTTGTGATCGGAGCTAATGAACGTAAAAGGAAAACATTGAGCTGATATTGATTAAAATTGAACTCTTATGTTTTAATCAATGTTTTGACGAACACTTTACCAATGGATTACAGACACAGGGTCGGTTGCGAACTTAGTGATTTTCTTTGTAGCCAAGTATTGGGTCCAGGGTTTGCAAACACCCGCAGACTGATCAATAACATTTGACGACAAGTGCCTGTTGGAATAATTACTCTTTCAGCCCGGGCGAATTAATAAGTGGATTTACAACAAGCTCAAACACATTTAAATCTCCATTCAGATCGCTGACAATATGACCCAATATAAAGGATTTGTGAAAAGTTTGGACTCGAAAAGAGTGGTATATAAAGGTCGTAATCTGGTTCAAAAGCCAACAATATTGGCCGAATTCATAATCGTATACAAATAAAATCTGCGCTTGATTAAAGTACAGAAACTCAAAGCAGAACGCACTGGTTACTGTTGAAAAAGACCCCGTATATAATATTCGATGATGTCCTGCCGTGGGTCGGTTGGTTAACTAATGTACTACTAAACCCCCTCAAACTATTGCGCATAAAATGGATTCTCTGCTACCCTTCGATTATAAATTTCAAAAACGAGTTTTCTTGAGGCTTCGCTGATTGTGGATCGACTTATCATCGCATTTCCCACCCTATACGAGCAAGGAAAAATCATAATACCTTTGAGTACAAAACTGAACGCCAACCAATCCAACAAACCAAAGTTCTTCTCGAATTAATTAAGTCAAATTGATTTAACAGTATTTTCTTTATTTCGTGATCAAATTGCTTTTCAAGATAACATAGGCACCATTTTACTGTGTTATTCTCTCTCCAAAAGTATTCCAAGGATTAGTTTCGTGACGTTTCTCTAGATTCAAGAAATCTGAAATCCATATAAGCCTGGTCACATTATGTGTGAAATATATAAATATTGTATTATTTTGTTATGTCGTTCATACTGTTATGCACTTAAATCCTATAATCCGCGGTAATTTCCCCACGTTACGTTCACCATACAAAATAGATCATGTTTTTTACACGCTTACTGTTTTTAATTCTCCATTTAATGCGAAGTCCAAACATTTATGGACTTTCCCTTTTTGTCCGTGTGTGCTCTGATTGTCACACGTTTCTATCGTAGAATCATCATTGTACATTAAACTTTAAAGGGACTCAACTCCCAAACGGTAAATTAAAGCAATAACTCTGTATATAATCAGGATTTCATATAGCAAAGAATACCGATGCTGGAAAAGGGTAGTCGCATTGTTTAAAATAGGTTCTATATTTTAGCGCTATAAGTAACGTGCGTAACTGTATATAGCTTCCTCTTCATTTTTAAATCAATATTTTGGTTTGACCAGCAATTACATGTACGAGTTAAATGCAAATTCTAACACATCTGAGAAATCCGCATTACACACGGAACCGAATAGTGTTTTGTCTAAAATCACCAACTACATGCTTTAGGTCAGGATGTTCAATAAAAACAAAATTACGCAATAGCGATCGTCACTGACTCACGACGTTATATGGACAGACTTCAGCCGCATGTTTTAGCGGGTAATAACATCCTTTATCGTGTATTTCCATTTAAAAAGAATAAATAATTTGTCAAAATGTTACCATAAAATTAGATTAAGTATATGTAAGTCATTTATTCAAAATATATAATACGCTATGTGACGAGTATAGGCGTAAAATAAAAAAAAACAGCATTTTGATTCATGTACAACTCTGTTTGCGTTTTATTCCTTTTATAATCAACGATGTGGGAGATTTATATATGTCTCAAATAATTAGATTTGGAATATAGCTTAATCAACAATAACACAGCGCTTGATAAATCAGTTCATTAACCCTTAGTGGCATGTCATTATTTCTTGGTTTCCGAGTCGGTGAGAAAAAAATTTGCTCGAATGTCCAACGTGTGTTGCTGGAATTAAAGCTACGACATTGGCTAATCAGCGTTGAAGGCTCGTTTATTGTTCAAGTACTAAATTCGTATTTTTCAACCTTCTGGAAGGTGCTAGTTACAAAAGGTGTATTCCACCAATGAAGTAATAATTCGTTTGGAGCTTGGTTATTGTTGTCGTTATGGACAACCATAAATTAATTTTTCTGCTGGTATTAACGTTAAGGCTGAGCTGGGTTACCGACACAGTCTAATATATCATCCTTAAAATGATCAGAGAAATGGACTCTAATGTATTTCTATTTCCCAAGAGATGTAATGAGAATTGTAATTAGATACCTTTAAGAAATTGAAAAGGCGGCTTAGAATAGAAATTAATGATTATTGTTGCGGCGGCAGTACTTTCTGCAGACATGCGCAGTGACGCGAAGGCATTATTTTTTTGTGCATGGTGCATTAACGGATGGCGAAACCGCTTCCTCGTAGTTCATTTCATCCTTAAAAAATTTACAATTAAAATAATATTTTTGACAAAGATAACAACGGTAGCCTGTAAGAACGTCTAGATGTACCCTACCCTCTTTAACACACAAATGCATATATACGAACGTATTTACAGACATTTCAATGGACAGTTATAAACTTCTTGTTTTGTTTTTATCTTATTGATAAATTAAGCAAGATAGTCGTTGATGCTTTTTAGATGACATTAAATGATTTATAGGCTTTAATGGCTGCATGGTTGACCAGAACACGAGTCGTCAAATTCGACTTATATTAAATACAAACAATTATTTACACAGCTAATGCTATATTAGAATGATTATTGGAGAAATTCAAGCCTTTATGCCATAATCTGGAAACTAAATGAATTGTGATTGTTTCTCGTTGTCCAGGAAACGGCACATAACATTGAGCATGTGTACGCCACCACGTTGGCAAACGCGCCACAATATATATGGTTACGATAAAATTTAGCTCCAAGAAAACTTCCGGAGTTTAGCAAGGCGAATTTATAAACATTACCCCCCGCGGTGTATCAACCCAGCCCTGTGACGACCCCTGGTAGTTATTGATTTTCGGATGGTCTTTCAGCTATCCGAATGGCCCGGCATAACACGTTATTTATTGCTGGGAATCATGTCTCGTAAGAGTGACACAAATTTAGCTTTCGTGGTTGTAAATTGATTTACACAGTGGTAAAACCACCAGGTACCCATTTCCATGCCGAGGAGTAAAGATTCGATTCTTACTTGTATTTCTAAAAAAAATAATCCGATTAAAATTAATTGTATTCGTTTTGAAGTTCAACAATGACTATTCATAAAGGATAAGCTTTTAAGGATACAAGTTGAATAGCATCATATGGTTTGCTTAATTTTGTATTTAAAAAGAACAGCACAACTGTCAAGTCATTTTGCAAGTAGTTCCTTATCTTTAACGTCAAAGCCATCTCGCTATAATTTTACGACTCAATAGAAGTAGACTGAGGCTTTAACTTAGCCATTCTGAAATACAGCTAATCTACAAACAACGCTAAAGTTCTGTCCATCTATAACGGAAAGGATTTTCTTGTCAGTCGGAAAGTCTTTTCAAGTGCCGATTTCGATTCGTGTTTGGCTTCTGTAGATGTATTAACTGACTGTCATCTATTCAATTGTAATGAGCTTCCGTGTGTTTGCCAAACAATCCGCCATTTTGAAATAGATGCACGTTGTGTTAGAATGTTCTTGCTTCTTTCCATTGCTACAAAAATGGACTAAGGTGGTGAAAAAGGCTCCGGTTGCCCTGGTGCTCTTTTAAGTGATTAGCAACATCAAGCCAATCTGTTAAGGCGTCTTCATCAACTGTCACGATATGTTTTATTAGGAGCATGTTTTCTCGTCCAGTGACGTCAAAGGTGATGTGCTGAACCTTCACACTTTGGGCTGGCACCACATCGTGTGTGTGAAATAGCCTTGTTCGTGGGGATAAGCACAAAGCAAGCAAACACGTTCAATATGATATGCAAAATGGTTATTGTCAAAAATAACATATTATTCTTTTAAGCATTAAGGTAACATAATTTATATTGGTGTTAATTTATAAGATCTGTTTTACAATAAACTGGTAGCAGAATCTGTAGAGCGTAGTCATTTCAATGTGCTCTGTAGCATTTCACCTATTAAACTCCCCTTATATCAAGTGCAACAGCTGCATGACGTAATATTACAATTTACTGTCACGTGGGTTGGTCTATATGTGGCTGTGCGTTCAGCGAGGAATTTCCACTCGTAACATTTTAACCGCAGTACATCATTTTTGTTATGTTCAAACGACTGAGCAATTAAGAGCGAAACATGGAGTTTAAGAGGGCGATATGTTTGTTTGTAACATCGTTATGGTGCCCATAATATTAATTTATTTTACATACGTAGACCTATATAATATTTCGTGTATAATGTTTGTTTTGTTGGGTTTTTTTTTATTATTTTCTTTTTTTTTGTTTCATCTATTTTCACTCGTTTCTCTTGGGATTTGATTTTAATTTTCTAGATATCAAACTGCAGTTGATAAAAATGTATGTTTAATCAAATTACTTCATGTTTTTGGTTTATTTGTTGAGTTTCCAATTGCAATATTGTTCTTATTAGCCGTATCTATGGCGATTCTTTTCGCTATTGTCATTTTGATTTGTTTAAACATAACGGTCTGATTTAGGATTGTTTGATTGAAGTATATCGAGGCTGTCCGCTTTGGAGAACATTGTTCTTTGGGGCGCATGGCGTTGACCACCCTTTGCTATTATATCGCCGACATATAAGGAAATACCATTGAACTCAGCTTTAAACACAAAATCAATCAATATTTTAAGGTAAATCAGACACCAGACAAACTATAAAATAATAAGTAAATGTGTTTTTCTGAAACAAATAATTAACTACCAATTAATATTTTCAAGAATTTCCTGCCTCTGCGAAATTTTTGTCAATAAATGTCCCGAGTTTAATACTTTAATACCGCACTAAAGTAAATCCTTCGTTCTGACGACTGCCGCCGCTACGTATTCTTCATAAGATCGGTCTTAAGAAATTAATCAGACGTTTCAAGTAGGAAGTGTGTGTGTGTGGGGGGGGGGGATTCTTTATTAGAGTAGCACTAATTCGCTTGATCCTCTTTCGGATATTAAGTTACATTTTAGTACAGTAAGACATTTATATCGGCCCCAACCAGGAGAACGTTTGTGTGGTGTAATCTTCAATCAGTTGAGGACGAGCTATTACATCCTCTGCCGGCGACATATTCGGCGAATTGGGCAAATTAGCTTCAATATAACCTCTGCACTACCTAAAATCAATCTGCTTTATTCGAACGGGCTGAACAATATGCAGCTAAAGGTTGAACAGTGGGTGACAAGGACATAAAGACCCATACATTTTTACGTGTTCCATTACTCACAATAAACAACATTTTTGTATTTGCTTCTGTTTTTTTTTTGTTTTTTTGTTTTTTTGTTTTGTTCTCATGATGGATGATGCCTTGTTTCCATTCTGTAGAAAATGTTCACAATGGTCGCAGCCGGATACAATCGCTAGCAAATTACGCAATATAAATTACTTGGCCTTAAAGCAGAAGTCATTTGTATCGTTCAATTCCAAAATTCAGGTTGTGGCGATTTTTTTCCCTAGTTATGATTTTTAACTAACCCATTCGAATGTCATTTACACCCTGTTGTGGATTATTTGATTAAAACCGTCGCCGTTTTATTATCCATGTTATAGACGGCTTAGTTATTAACCAGGATCATGTTACGTAGTGATATTCAACAGATTACTGTCAAATGTGTGGTCGCCTTCTGGCAGATTACGCATGTGTAGAAATACCAAGTTTACGCAATGATGCCGTGTAGATCAATGTCGTTCTTGTTATCATTACTAAATCAACATTCTGTTCAGTTTTATTTCGACGTACATCACATATTGTATGCAGCTGGACTTGTCTCTAAGGGTGGCTTAGAGAGGACCATAACTCCCTGTGACTTAAGTGATGGAGCAGGTTTATTCCAAAGTTGCCAGTTTTTGAAAAGCGTTATATTTGGCACAAAAAATAACAAATAATAAGTCGAATTCTTTGGCAGAGTGCATTAAGGTTGGCTTTTAGCAGTTGATTTTGATCACTTTTTTATAAAAATCGTGCATATAGCTTCACTCTATTGGCTTAACTTCAGTAGCTTTGTTTTTTGTTTAAGCTTCGACAAGAAACATTTGCTATTTGTTTTCCATCTTTTCGCATGTGGTAGTTCAGATATTGTATAGATAGATAGCTTAGATCGGAAACACCTAATTATTATAATTGCTGGTGTGTATTGATACAGCGTGTGCATTTGACCCGGAGTTAAATGACAACAACAGCGCTCAGATTTGACCTTGTAACCGCTTCATTTGATAAATGGTCTTCCCAACTTTTACTGTAGCTCTGCTCTGGATTTTTTGGAGAGTGTTTTCCATAGATAAATTCAATTAGCGATAGAGCTCACGGAGTTTCGATTTTACAGGCGGTAGATGCTTGACTTCAATCAATTTAATTTGCACTAGTTATAAGCATTGGACTCGCCGCTGGTACAGTAAGTCCTTTTATATCAGTCAATGGCTGCTAGCATACTTCCGGTTCAGCAGATTCGATGACATTGGTCGTCGATTGGTCCTAAGATTCTATTGTGCAACTGGTGCCATTGACTTTTGTCACAATGGCAGAAGAGAAGCCAATGAGTGCCTTTAGAAAAAAAGCACAAGCGTGAGCTGCAACTTCAGTAAAGCTACATTAGTTAATTAAAATATGGGCGAGTAAATGTCGAATTTCGTGTGGGTTGTGAGTTAATAAATATCTGAACAACTCAGAAATGAATTAAACCAGACCTGAACTACAGCAAGGCAGATGTAAAGAAAAAATTGTTTAATTTCCTGTTGGTTTTTCTGACGAACTGTAAGTTTAATATCTTCGAATATAAAAAAAAAAGAATAAATAAAGATGGTTTTAAATTATAAAGAAATTCAATAAAGAGACTCGTTTCTGATAGACATTTTATGTTGAGTAATATTATATCGGATTTATTACCATAAAAGGGCTAAATCAAAACAAGCAAAAGACAACTAAATACATTCATAAAACAATCAATAAATTAATAAGTAAGTAAGTAGTCATCCCAATGTTTAGTTTAGCAGTAGGCCTAATGCAATAACAACAACAACACAATTGCTGTCTGTACTAGCGAGCAATATTATTGGTTCCAAAATAGGCGTGCATTGCCAGACCAGACGTCTGCGAACATGTTTTTACTAAGAACAAGCTAACCTTGTGAGAAAATCACGTTGTCAAATATCCAATCTCTTTATTTAGGAGCTATTGAATTAAGAAAATAACAAGAAACACTCTTGTTTCGTACAGATTGCAATTCCTAGCTCTTTTACCTGACGACGCCTATATGTAGTTTCTAGCATCGTTTTCAAACCAAATGGTCGGATTTGAAACTTGTGCAGTTAAGTATTACTATTACTTCATTAGTATTCTGAAAACATTTCTAAATTGCAAATCTAGTTGTATTTACAAGTTATATTAGCATTGTTGAGATTTGCATGAGCTCAACAGTAAACTGTTTGTCGTTGGCTAAACAACGAGCATATTGATTTTGTTCGCGTGAAATATTCCATGACGTCACATGAGCTCTGGGGAACATTGCAAATTGAGGTATATTTAAAACCTAATCGTGACCGTAGTTGAGTTATGCAATTTTAATAACCGTTAATTGATCTTTTGTCCAGAATCAACAATGTAACAAGCACTTTTTGGAAAAAGTAAATCGTGTTAATGATTTACAGCCGCGGTTTCGTAGACAGCTGTTGGCAGCGATAATTGCCCATTTTCATATTGGTTTATTTTATAGCCAATAATGACGCTAATCGACTTTACAAATATTTCAGTGGATGTTATCTATTGTTAATCTAAATCTAAATTTTCTCGTGCTTGTGTGTCCCGGTTTTTATGTCTCGATCTATGGAAGTATCTATTGACATTAGTTATTGTCAATTAACTGCTCATACAATTTAAATGGCCCCTTGAAAGCACAAGGGGCGGTGAAGGTCCTGTGGAGACATCTGGACTGAGCTTAACGGTATCGCTGTGTATGTCTGAATGCAAAGCCGTTGTCTCTAAACTATTGAATTCATGTGAGATTTTCCAAGTTTTTTTCTCCAACAATCTAAAACATGACGACTACTTTCTATGAATAAATTCCCCTTATGTACGGACTGAAATTTTTTTGTTTAGCTTTCTGATCATGACAAATAGCACTGAAGGAAGTTTAACTTTCTGAAAAAGCAAAACACTTCACAAGCTATAGTTTTGTGACTATCACTTGTGGGAAATTTCCATATAAGTGAAATACCATGGAGCCTGTCGGAGAACACCAATTAATCAATCCATTGAAAGCTTTATAGTAACTTGTTAAATTTAAATGCAATTAAGTACAGTTTGTCAAATTGGTTTGTGAAGTTAAACTGGTACAGCGTGATTATAAACAAAAAATTAAAACGCAAAGCCAGTCCGAAATGTTTTAAATCCATGAAGGATTCTTTTTTTACTCGTTGGTTAAAAAAATATATTTTCGTGGCAGTCGAGCTTATATGTAATAATAACAGTTAGGGTAATAATTGTAATAATAATTTACAATGATAATACGAGGCTTTAATAACAATTTAGCAGAACAGCAAATTTGTAGAACTATATAAATAAATTAGCTGATTATCAGTTCAGCACTAGCTAAAGCTTAGCATATAAATACATTATTAGGCGTCTTGCTCCAGAAGCTGTGTGGCCTTTTGTCCCTCCTTGACCACAGAGGTAAAAACGTTCTAAATATATAATTTAGAAACAAAATGAGCATCTATTACTTTTAATACGAAGCCAGATGCATAATTTATCTCATAGCTCGATATGTGTTCCCCACTGTCTACACTTTAGGATATAGATACATTATTAGGCAACCCCATTTTTACAACAAAACGGTCGAAAGATTTATGAATAAAATCCCTTTCCGTTCACAGCAAAAACTTGCGAGGGCGGGGAAGGGACACGAGGGGGCATTTACCCCTCTGATTGATTTTCTTTAAATAACGCCGACCCATGATATTTTGCAAATTAAGCGAACAGCGATGGAAATAATCTGATTTTTAACTTTGTTTTAATCCTTTTAATCTCGAAATCTGCGAAAGGACTAACATTTTATTCATAAATCTTTATTTTCCACCGTTTTAATGTATGAATGCCTAACATTGCTTGTATGGCAAAACAAACTATGTCATGTGACTCATTCAAAATGGGCGAATACTTACAAAATACACATAGAGCACTATGATAGCAATCTGAAAACGATAAAGCCCCGTAACAATGTGTGTTAGAGCCGTTTAACCGACACAGAGGGCGAGCTTTACATTCTTGGCACGAGTTTAATATAATCTGAGGATTACCAGCCAAATCGAAACATTTTCCCGATTTGAAAATCTTTATTGCTTCAACTGCCAAACCATTTATCCACAGACATTGTAATGGAATACGTTATCAGCTCCAAATTGATAAGCTTGCAGGCGCCAAAGCGTCAAGAAATGGTCTCTGTTAGATCCGCAAGATGTATCGCAATTCTAGCCAAACAGTCGCAAGATAGAAAATTAATCTACAATTCCGGTCCGCTCTCGATAAATTCTCCAAATAAAATTCTTATCACGTCCCCATTGTATTAGTTAGATAAGATATACAACCTAGAAGTCAACTGGGAACCTATAGGTCATAAGTGTTATGGCTCGATATAACAAACAAAACTGTTACTTGACAAGACACAAAAGGATACCCTATTAAAAAGTAGTTGTATGCTGGAAATATAATCATGGAGATTTGAGGATATACTGGTTAGAGGTTTTATGAAGAGCTATGTACTTGAACTAGCCGTCACTACGATGTTTCGGGTGGTAGGCCTAGTGCTCACTAATTGTAGGCGCAAAACGAAAACAAAATGATGTGGTGCCAGGCGCTGAAACACTTTGTGGTTATGTGTTATAGAATGAGGGACTCACGTATTCGGAAGAGGGTGTTACGGGCAGTCCTTCGACGTCAGAACGGTCGAGAATCGTTGGTTTTAGTAACGTCACCATTGATAAATTTGTGTGACGTCATTTGAAAGCGACACTATCACGAATGTTGTAACAACAGTGGACTGCATTTCGAAGAATAAATGACCTCAGTCGCCAAAGTTTTCTAAACTCCCAAGGCTTGTAGCCGGTTTGGTCCAGGGCGATTTTATCCACTTATTTGGCTAAGAGGTCATCATGTCGATAAAACAGTCAAATGTTAAAGCGTCAAATAAAAAGCAAATATATAAATAAATATGATATTTGCTAGCCGGGTTAGTTTGATAACACGTAAGCGAAACAAATCACTTACTTGATAGAATAGCTTATTTATACAGTAATTATTTTATGTGTTGATATTTACCGTTAGTTTTTTATACAATATTGTTTAAAAGGAGTAGTACATTAGCCCGATGTGATGTGATTTTGGCTTTTTGTTTTGTATGATTGCAACGAAAAGTTGGTCCTTATTTTTGTATATAATGTTGTATAGATATTGCGATATAAGTGGGTACATGTAAGGAAAAATAAATCCAATTGGTAACACCAATAACATTGTCCGATACAGAACACATATGTCATCATGACTGAAGCTAATTGCCTGTTTCCACGCAAGTGACCGGTTAATATTCATGGCATAGAGCATTTAACTATAAGATATTATTTTAGCACAGTTGTTTTAAATCAATGAAAAAAATCGAGTAACACACTTAAAAGGTTCACAACTGAAATAATCTGGGACGTGAGTCGCATATGGAATTCATCGAGATACTTTTGAATTTGACGTAATGGTGAAAGACAGTCATTCTGTTAGATTTGAATTTTTTTTTAGACTTCAATTATTGACTTTACTACGTTTTTACTGGAGTGCAAATTGAACTCGGCGGTCTGAGTTTAAATGACAACTCGTGTCAAGGCTTAATCCGGTAATTATACCAGGGCAAGTAAAACAAATAAGCCTTGTGTTACGTGTCAAAACCACATATGGCGGAGGACAGATTATGACCGAAAAACATGAAAAGGGCAGCCAAATTCTAAAAAGACAAGAATTTAAGTCCAATTGTTCTATAAAATCTGCCTACAAAACTAGGAGTAACTTATTTTATATCTATCGGTTACGTAAAACAATTGGATTTTAACAAATTTAAAAATACAATTTAAAAAACTCTTTGTCAATAGTTTATTCAACTTTGCCGTTTTGTACACAAATTTTGCGTAGGTGGCGCAAAAAAATTACAAATCTGATCATAGAGGAAATATAATAAAACAACAGAAGTGTCTGTTCTGTGATTTCATCAAAAGTGATATCGGATCGCCATTAAACCAAGGTCCCACTTGAACTAGATTCGCCCTGATACTTTGGAATTGAACATGAGTGCATAAGTCAAGAGTCTAACACAACTTTGCTGTTAGACCTCCTTTTTTTGTTATTCGATCCTTGACTTGAATACGCGTTCAGCAGGCTAGAAGGGAAGAAATCTCACATTTAATTTTGAGCTTGAATGACAAGTCGTGTCAGAGCTTAAGCCAATGGGTTTTGTAGACAGAGTACAGCAAATAACCAATCAAAACGGCTTAATGTCACTGTGTCGAAATTATAGCTGATTGCACTTGGCTCGCGACCACAGACTTAAGAAATCAACAAAACCTTCACAATTTAAACAAAGTTAGATCTGAAATAAATTGAATCAATTTTAACATGTGACACCATTTTATGTATCTAAAGCTTAGAAATGTAATAGTGTTTAGTTTACATTCAAAGGAATTATACAAGTTAAAAATTTAAGTTCATAATATCTTGCATGTGTTTTTAAACCCTGATTCTGAATAGAGTTTCTTATAGTACTCGTCCATATAAAATACTAATTCCAGAGACAAAAAGGGTACTTTAACGCATTTTATGTCTTTTACCATAGCACCAATTATAAAATGAATCATTTTCAATAAATGAATATATTACTTTCCCTTCCATATTCGATTAAATGGAGTAGCTATGTTTTGTAACGATTGATATATTGTCCTATATAGAAGTTCAGATGTTTTCAAACCTTGCTTATGTCAAACTGAACACAAATGTTTCAGATAGAGAAAAGGGAATTGAATAAAAAAAAACATTCTCATTTTCGTTTTTTGTGCTAATTAGTCATCAATTTTAGTCTTCCAATGATTATTTCTTTCTCGTGAGTAGAATTTGAAAACTAATCAGTCAAAGTTGTCAGCCACAGGTCGTTTTTTCAGATAGTTCTGCTACCTGGAGTGTCGTGCAGAATTGATAAAATTTTGTATAATTTAGTTGTATTTTGACGTGGCAATCGTACAATTTGAACTCATAAAAACGTTAATATGACAACCAATAATATATTTAAGCAGAGCGAAGATGAATTTAACCCTTTCCCTGCAAAAATAGGAACTGACTTGTTTAGTTAAGGCACTGGGAAACTTAACGTATTTATACACAGCGGAACAGTTGAAAATTACGAATTACTGTCACTCTCCTTACAACGTTCGTTATTACTTGGGTAGACATTTGAGAGCTGTTGATCAAATTTAATGTCATTTGGTTTAGTATTAATGGCATTTACGGACCCCATGGGATATTAAAAATACCCCCCACCAATCTTTTTGGCACGTCCCATAGAGGGTGATCCTCATCACGCAATTCTCCATTCGCCTATCACGTCGTGGCACCGGAAACTAATCATATTACTACGCGCCTGGAATGCAAATAGTCCCCGGTTAATCAACCACAATGTAGTTTCAGCGCAAAAGTGTGATGCAAACCGCTGAACTTAGGAGCACTAAGTTTCCATGTTTACTTTGTTTTTCGATAACACCAACGGAAATTAGACAAATATTAGCTACCAACATATTTCGTTAGAATCCCGTTTTTGCACGCAAGCTCTATCTACAAACCAGCGAAATCGCGATGTTCGTATATTCTTGTACCGACAGAGCTTTGCGTCCAATTTTCTTTTAAATTAACTCATACACTTCTCCAGCTGCGCTACTTATGATAAGGAACTCGTAATGCTAATAGAAATAGAAATACTAAGCCACTTTAACAGAGGGTTCATAAATATCGATAGAAATGCTGTGAAGCTAGCTTCCCAAAAATATAATTCAAGGCGATTGATAATAATCCCTAATCAATAAAGCGTTAAACACATTAACCAACAGTGAAGGATTCTGAACAAATCGATTGCGTATAAACACAGTATAGGTATAAAAGTAGAGAAACCACAAATAAAAGGAAAATGGCGAAGAGAAGTTTTTCAAGGAAACCAGACCGATATGTTTTATGCTGATTAACATCATGTTATAGCTTGACATTGTTTGCCATAGTAATACTAGCAGGTTACCGCCACCCAAGTTTAGATATTCAGAATTACTGCTAAAGTACATGTAATTCATTGTTTTGTTTTATCAAAGCTCCAAATTGTTTTTGTTTTTAAATTACAATATAATTTTTACTGTTTAGTTCATAATGTTGCTCAAATGTCTGCATAAGATATCCGGCCTTGTAAGTTAGATGATCCGATAACTACCAGAGAAATTCTGTTATCGAAGCAGAACTTGCTAATTGTCCCTTTAGACGGTTCATTGAAGCGACTGTATAAACGAGTGAGAATGCAGCAGCAAATGCCAGCAATCAGTATGTGTTAATTGCAGCTTCATACTGTTCTCAGTTCTGAAGTGAATAATGCCTTTGTTTAGCAACATTGGTCATATTGATTTGGACTCCCTATAGTTCTACATCCGGTCGTTTATGTGGAGGCTGGTCCGTGGAAGTAACACAAAATGAGGTAGGTCAATCTTTAAACTATCACACTGACTCCTTTACAGCTGTACGTATACTTGTAGTTGCAGGTTTAGTTTCAATTACTGCTGTTTTGCATATCTTTGTATTTGGTTACCAGCTTGTGAAAATATACCGTATGTTCATAATTCGTTGTTCGTTTGAAGCTTTCGCATCTATTTATACTTTGGTTATCTGCCCACATGTAAAACACAGCGGGTTATACAGAGCTGTTGCGTAACCATACATTGTCACTTCAATGCATTCATAGCGTGCAGGAATTGGCAAATTATTTTTCGTATTGGAAACATGGCCACCGTCTGTTTTTCCAATTTCCTGCCTTTACTAACCAAGTTAGCCAAGTTTCTCGTAAAATATATTCTTTTCGTGCAACACTAATTAAATGATTTCATCGGGGCTAGATCTCAAAGACAAACTAACTGATAATTAATTTAAACCTTTCGAACATTTAGCCAGGCCACATGTGTGCTTAGTATTGCGCTAGCACGTGATGTGATGATTATCAAAGCCTAAGTTCACCACACGCAGATCCACCGGAAATGAATCCGCCTTTAAAGTTCCCAAGGTGTGCCAACTGTAAAACAATACAGATTTCATTTAACTAAAGAGCAAAGGGTATCCCTTAAGTAACTGGCACCCACCTATTATGTTAACTACTATATTTACACCTACGAGAGTTATCTGTAATCAGGTACGAATCAGTGATATACAACCGACAGTCATTTAATCATCATTTCAGTTAAACTGCATATTATTTTTCTTAAAAACCTTTGTATTTGCCCTATATTTGCAAATGCCCTATGCACACACGAGCCGGCATGAACGACACGTTATAATACCTCATGTGGTACATAATAAAATGAATGTCTTGACTTTAATGTTTTGACTTTTTGGCGTGATGTATAAGCACGTCTTTTTCAGAGTTGTTTCCCCTTTTTACTGCTCACAGCGCCTTATCGATGGAATTTCAAGATAATCTATTTCAAATATGAAACTAGAAGAGGATCTTAATTTGTGCACTCCTTCATTATTTTCTGTCAAGATTTTCAGTGCTAGGAATTGACAAAAGACGTCAAAAAGTAACACACCAGATTTGTAAATACCACAAATGAAACCAAGCGCGGCGCAAAACATGAATTAATCTCCATTCTTGTGCGGTCTTGTCGTGGTATACGCGGAGTAATCCTGAACATGCGTAAAACACCAATCAACCAAAAATAAATGGCACAGATTCATATAGCTAATCATTGCAACATGCTTTCTTCTCCAGCGTATATTCAGACTTACATCTATACTACACAGCTGTGTCAATTGAACATTGGGCTGTATGTACATTCATTATTGTAAATCGCCATCGAAGGAAAGGTATGAACAGGCGGTTATTGTAACGTTTGTTTTTGTAGTCTATGGAGGACCAGAAATGTTTCAACAAAAATAGATATTTCGTGTGGCTATGTGTTTATTCCACTTCCCGATTCTCTTGCCACGTCACTACTAGAGCAGGTTAATTCCATAAGGAAAACCGGGACATCTATTTTACCATAATAATGCGATACGGTATCATATCTTATCTCGACCGCAGTAACAGGATTCACGTTGAGAAATAAGGATTATGTATATGGCTATTTGCAGCACTTCTCTCTGACCCTGTGGCGGAATCTGGGTGTAGCAATCACAATTTTAGGATATCACTGCCGATTTTAGTCCAATCGACCAAGAAACATTTGCATAAACGATCGCAGTACTATCGCTAGAAAGTCAATTCTCCTGCTAAGTGTCTGCTAAGTTCAGCCGCTTTTGGCTTCTCTCTGATAGGCTTGGATAATGTTAGACACACATCATGGCTGTTATATGTATAAGCTGAGGATGTTTTACTGGCACGTTTAGAAAAATCTGATTAAACAATATCTTTTAGCACACTTTTTTCTCCTTGGTAAAATGTATCCGTCGCAAAAAATGAAGGGTTTTTTTTAGTCACAAACATCTCATTATAAAAGTTGATTTGCAATGGTATCTCTCCAAATAGTCACAATGGCGATAAACAAAATGCTAAAACATATCAAGGAATTATAAATTATTTTGTTAAATATACAATCAATATATCACTTGATTTTAAACATAAATAATTACAATTATAATTACAAAATTGAATTATACGCCATTTTGAAAATGCAAATAAACTATTAACTCTCTTTCGGTTTATGTTTCGATTAGAATAAAGGTTACTGGAGGTGAATATACAAGGACTGAAAAAGATTTTGATAATATTTTGACCTAAAATTGTAGACAACAAGATTGTGTTGGCGTCTGTTCCTGGTTACCATTGGGCGGAATGAGTTTACATTATACTGCCCATGAAGTCCACAGAGACCCAGTCGGGTTTCCAGTTGTCTAAATTCAATGTTGATTAAGACAGAAGATGTCATTTTTCTGCAGTTCAATCTAATGCTATAGCCGACCGGAATTGAATAATAGTTGTTACCTATGAACCTTGAATCTGAAATAAACAATCATCACCATCATCAATATAATACAAACATAAATAGTATCTGTTGACAGTACATTGCACCGAATGACCCTGAAGCCTCACTCTTCAATTAATAGTGATATGTTGTATACTTGTTGATAAAAGTATATCAGTTTGACCGCACACCTTTACTTGACTAGTTTACCTTTTTTCTCGCACTCTGTTTCTCACACATTTTCTGTCAATATAGTGCGCTATATTCATAAAGTAACAGAACTATTTCTATAATGTGTATCCCTGCAGGCCTAGTTCACGACATTGTCCAACCCAAGCTGGTAACATAATGCTACATATTTTGAGCGCATCTAGTATGATATGGGATAGTTATTAAACATGTATACTGTTTCTTCCTTTCTCCTTCGTTATTATATACTAGTATAAACACCGAAAAGTGAAATACTCTTCCACAAAGAAGGCACCAAATATCAGTGAATGAATCATGCCTCGCCTTTTTGCGGACAAAGCCCACATATGTAGAATGACTTGTCCTACCAAAAACAAATTATTCTAGAATGCAATAACTTCTATTCGAATCGAACGATTTGCCAATTTATTGAACACGTAAAACCACCAAAGGAACGTTTCTTACCTTAAACCTTCAAAGCAGTTTTAGAATAGATTAGGTTTAAGGTCTGTATCAGGAAGTGTCATAAAATGGAGGTTTCTGAACCTGCTGTGTCTAGGAAGTGTTTGTGGTCTATGTACGGGGCCATGCTTGAATCGTCGGTTTCATTTTTGATAGACAGCACCGATAACCAAATCGAACAGTTCTTGTAGCGTAACGTAATTTTCTACCGACGGCAATTTGGCAAATTTGATAATGGATGGTAGGTCATTTAAAGACTGGTGAGTGGCTTGTGGAAACTGTGCCAGGCTTTTCGGTGGCCTTCCCTTACCCAACGGCCTCCCAGCGTTCGTTGGTCACCCCAACTCGGCATCATCTGGTCAGCCGTCCGCTGTGATGTTATTCGAGTTGGCAACATACTAGATTTCCCAACTGGCCTAGTTAAGCAGGCCAATTACGCGCTAAGGTGACATTTCTGGCTGGACTTTGGCGAGGTTTCTGCGAAAATATCGCATTCGCGGATATCGGTTACTAACCTTGATCCCGCCTTAAACATCTGGTGCCAGCACATAATGTAATAATGAACAAAACTAGACCCACTTTAAATTCGCACGGCCCACTCCATAACTTTTATGGAAAGAATTATATATTATAATTCGGGCTGTATATTGCAACGAGGACTGGATTCTAACACATAAAAAAAATAATATGTAGGCAGAAATAATTTGGTACTTCGTTTAATGTCATTAAATATTTTTATCGATTTATGTATGCTGCATAATATCGCCATTGGAAGTAAATCCCTACGTTTTGACCAATTCCCTGAATTTGATATTTTGTGTGCATATGTAACAGCAAGGCTTGGGTGTGGAACGTTCTAGTTCAGCTTTGCTCATCCAAGATGTATTTTGTTAAGGTTTATGAACAAACAGTAGCACTTAATAGCAAATACAGGCAGATATCTAAGCCATTTTTAAGGCTTCAGTGAATAAATTATGAAGAACAAAATAGTTTCGGTCAAAAATGTACATAACTGAATTAACCAAATAAGTTCGTATTTTACTTAGTGAACTGAGAAATAAATGAATAATAATTTTAAATAGAATAAAATGCTCACTGTTGACAAGTTTACAGTGGCAGCTAATATTGTCACTGGCGTCTAAGGTGATTTCCTTGACCCACTTAGCTAGCACGTCATTATATAAGTGTAATAGCCGTAAATACAGGTGTAAAACATCAATTCAAATATTTATCACAATAAAATATGACAAATTTGACGAGAAAAAAATCTATGATATTGCTTCTTAGACTAAGGTTTCGGCAGGGTTTTTTCTTAGAAACCATCCCCGCTTTGATAGTTCTTCTTTGATATTTGGCTAGTGTCGGTTTACTGCAAATAACCCCCAAAATATCAGCGTGTTAATACAGTTATTAACGCTTGTGGTTCTCCATTTGGATTTATGAGTGAAGAAGCCAACCAAGTGTGTGAAATAACTGAGTCGTTGTTGATGCTTCGATAACCATTGTCTCACATTTCAAAGATAAAATATTGTCTTCGGAATCTTCTGTCGATTCCGTTTCTAACGAAAGAGTGCTTTCTTTCAACTGTGACTTATTTTATGTTTATCTTGGGTTTAAATCTTTCCACAAGTGTAGCGTCAAATGCCGTCGTTGTAAGGAAATTTATGAAGCCTTATATCATTTTCCGTTCTCTGATTTCAACAGCGTTGCCCATTTGTTATCACAACCAAGCTCCTATTTGATAATTTGTCAAGGGTTTTGTATATCGTTATCTTCGGTAACAAAAACCTTAAATAGTTTCATCAGACACCGTTGATAGCATAACCGTCATTTTTATTTTAACATGAATGCTTGAATATGTTTAAAGTGACCAAAGGTTAACACCCAGCGTTACGCTTGGTGGAGTGTAAACCTCAATTATGTTTTTGTTTACTTCTGTAGTTGGTTGAATAAATATTTTAAATTGTGGTGAGTTTTATAGTGCGTCTTCGATTGAATAAATATATTTTCAACGCTTATTATAAGTTTTAAAAGTTGATTTTGAGTAAATCTGTTAACAGATAAATACATAAAAAATGATACGCATTTCTTCGTTTAAACAGTTTTTTCATATCACAAAAAATGAAAAGGGGATTGGTAAACAGGCCCGCTGCACTTCTTCTATGACCTGGGCTCTCAAATCCTAACTTTGTAATATTAGTCCCCCGACTTAGTTCTTTTATATATACTTCGAACTTTTTTCCTTAAACCGATATTTTTTATCTCCGTAGTTTCAAATCTTTTTTTAAGGTTTATTTGCAATTTAATTCTTTATATATCCATTTTTTACTTGGATAGAGATCATGATACCGAGTGAGATGTTACGAATAACATTTCAGTATTGCCCATGTTCGGTGGAAAACCGGAAGGTAAATATCTTGTCAGTGACGGACTATCGTCAGACATTCGATGCGGATGTTACATGGAGTAATGTTCAATAAGATAACACGTATCAGCAGCATCCATTGAATCAAAGACCCAATCCCATGTACACAATAAGTACTGTTCAGAACATATAAGCAACCTTTTAGGCATCAGCTGGCTTTTTACTAGCGTCTTAACTTAAATCATTCCATTTCAGTAATCAGACACTATCACAGAATAGTCCTTGAATGTTACCAGCTGATCACAAGGTACTGGAGAGTAGGGGGAAGGAGAGGAAGGGGGATGGGGGTCTTGTCATACGACATTTTGTTAAATTGGTCCCTGTATCAACTGTAACTTTGATTGGTGTTAGACGATATTCACATGAGCACGTCAATTTATCTATCACGATGCCTTGTTATGTAGCCTTCAGTTACAATGTCATGCCATGCGTGTTTCTGAACTATAGCAACACTTACAACACATGTATTAAATGTTCTTGATTTCATTTTACAAAATTGAAATGAACCACACTTATCACAAAGTCACAATTATTCAACCAAATTAATTTGAATTATTTTTATGTTTCACTAACAATGTTGCTAACACATTTTATAGGTATATATTTTATTTAAAATGAGATATTATTTTATACGTATATATTTTATTTATAATGAGATACTATTTTATAGGTATATATTTTATTTATAATGAGATACTTTTTTATAGGTATATATTTTATTTATAATGAAATACTATTTTATAGGTATATATTTTATTTATAATGAGATACTATTTTATACGTATATATTTTATTTATAATGAGATACTATTTTATAGGTATATATTTTATTTATAATGAGATACTATTTTATAGGTATATATTTTATTTATAATGAGATACTATTTTATAGGTTTATATTTTATTTATAATGAGATACTATTTTATAGGTATATATTTTATTTATAATAAGATACTATTTAAGTAAGAAGATTATCTTCTGTCTCTGTTTTCAATTCAATTCTCATCATATATTCATTATTTCCAATCTCAAAGGACTCCTATGGAATAAATTAATTTGTGAATACTATTGTTTCAAAAGGCAGATTTAACTGTAATGAAAGTTCGTTCGTCGTTCTGAGCAATCTACCTGAACATATCTTGTTTATTGCTCGATACTGTGTTTATTAATACAGTTTTTGCCTACTTTTACATAGCTTTTGGTTAGATAGAGTAAATCCTAGATTCCCTGTAAATAAAGATTAGTTGGCTGGTTTTTTGTTCAGGCGGGTCCTTCAAGGATAAACAATGAAGCTTTTGTTCAGTAAATAAACCTCTGACACGTCTTTCCTGAGCTCTAAATAAAGATCCCACTCAAATTTATTGGTCGCTAAATAAAGATTCATCGAGCTCTTCTCCGTGTAATAAAGAACTGGTCTAAATTGGTGAAAATAACGCGATTCCACAAATCGCGTTTGATGAATAGTCGCGGTGCAGTCAGGCTGACCGCCGTTTGACCACACGTCTAATCGAATTCCCGCGCTATTGTCAACTAGTACTCATTGTTAGTCCTATTCACTAGGATTTGCCCAATAAACCAATTATGTAAATTGTCCTATCGGATTACCTTCATTGAATCGGTATGAAGTGTTATCACATTAAGTTTGTTTATCCTGATCCGTAAATGAAGTCCATCTTGCTTTCCAGACCAGCAAGCATTACATATGCCCATGAACATGTAAGAAAGGATTTGAATTGGTTCGGTGCTGGTGAATTCCTTTCATATAACTATACAAAATCACGTGCTAAAGATACTAGGTTGTCGTACTTACGTAATGTATGAGGTTTGTTGGGATTGATTTAAGATTTGCAAAGTTCCATTTCAATGTGCATGATATCACAATTAAAATGATTTATTCGACAAAATGTAGTTCTACACAAACCCAGACGACACCCATCCCACCCCGGCACTTTCTCGTCAAATTAGGATCTGGTTCTACCCTGTAGAACACGACGCTCCAGGGTCTTGATCATATGGGTACGCCAAAGGTCGCTCTCAATTTTTCGACAGAGACATAGATATGTTCCTCATAAGAAACAGTTTTGTGATTGGGAAGACTTCCCTGCTGTTTAACTTAGCTTGTATTGTGGCAAGATTGGATTGGATTTTTTTATATATAATAACTGTGTGTAGTAAGAAAATAAATGAAACCGGCGTTCAGATTGGCTAGCCCAACTTCTATTATTGCATTTTGCATTATATAAGCACAAGCTGGTATCCTTTAAACAGTACATTTACAAGAGCAGCACTTATTTGATGAGAGTATTGTGTGAAATCGGCTCTGTTATATTGGTTTAGGGGGTTGGGGCATGCAACTCACTTCGTGGCATCTAGCATTATGGTAAATTAGTGTTGTTGTCTTTCCCTAAATGGTGTTGTTCAATCGTGCAACCTTCCCATTCAAAGGCATCTGCAAGAAGACTATTGCACTAATACGCCCAAATGATTACAGTAATAAGCAGCAATACTTCAGACTGATTGCCGCTTGTAATAGCCTTTCGAGTTGCAGTCTGGCGAATGTTGTTTACACATAACAGCCTTCAAGATGCCAAGTTAAATTGTCCGTGCGAATTGGTCGTTTGGTACTCTGATGATAGCCAAACAGCCAGAAGGTCTGGGGTTAATCCAAGCAGTGATTAAACATTTAAAGGTGTAATCAGCGGTTGTGTTATTCGCAGTGGATTTTACCTTCGAATTGTTCTTCAAGATGGTGGCTCAGATCGCCAAAACTTGATATACTGTTGTCAAGATTGACACAGGCATCTGCCATTGGAATGGGCAACCGAACAGCAATTCGGGGGCCATTCACCCACGCCATCTTAAGAACCCTTGACATAAGGGAGAATTACTAGAAATTGTACGATGAAAGGCGAAGTCCCTTCCACTTATGCATGATTTCATTTGCTTGCTTGATTGATCCAATATTCGATCCATGTTCGGCAGCTGAACTGCACGAGATACAGGGGGCAAAGGTGAATATCGACCAATCAGAGGCATTTTCTAGTAGCACGCGCTGCTATAGACATGGTAAAAGTTATCGACATGTTCGGCCAACCCTCAATGGGCTTTACTGTTTTATTCCCAAGTGTTATTTCTGACTGGCGCTACTGAAAGGGGGCAAAATGGAAGAATTTCACTGTGGTTTGACATGACTTATGGCAGAATGAGGTAAGGTACAAGTGTTGAAAGTTTCTTCTTCAAAAGGATTGGCTAAAATCGCCCCTGTGGGTTGTTTTTCTTGTTGGTAGTAAATCCCAAATGGTTATACTCTAGCAGACTGCTCGCGCCATTTATTTCCTATCTGAAACATGTTCTAGTCGGCTGCGTGGCGACTAGCAGATATCGATTTGAAGTCCCCACCATGATCCGACAACGTTTGTTCCGATTCCGGCTGTGTTATATGCCATGTTTTATTGTGTTTCACTATGTTTGTGGAGGCAGACGTAACCAAGGCATTCCAGAACTTAGTGGATGATGATTTCAAAGTCTGTCAGTTATCTCTATGCAATTTCGGAGACTACTAGTAATACGAATCTCTGATTATTATACCACGTGCAATTTAGTTGGACCAATATGAATATAATTATTTATTTATTTACATTTAATAACTACAAATGTATGTTACTTCGACTTCAAAGAGATATTAGATTATTTCGAAATATTAGTATATTTTTACGCCATTCTACATACCCAATGTCAGCATTGATTTGCTCCAATATTCTCTCCAGCTACCCATCACATACCATGAATGCACATTGGATACTTATTGACAACATCATACAGACGAACTTAAACATACAAAGCTTGAAGCCTTTATCAACTCATTAATTAGGATATTATGTTAAATCACGACACAACTTTTGGTAAATTATTTTAAGAAATGTCTCGTGGTTTTATGTTTCATGTCATGTTCTTTCAAGCGAACTTTACATTTGCGCCAACCAACCCGTAGGGAAACGAGTGTTAACACACATTATGTGTTGATCAATACTCCTTGACAAGAACGCTTTATAATTGCATCTCACGTTCCCGTTACCCAACTTAACATTAACACAGTTTGTTCTGTTTTATTCCAATCCCACATAATGTGTCTCTAACGTTAACAATACTTCAATTCAACACTACAATGCTATAATTTCGGCCACATAAGCTTCCGACGACCTGTGGCTCTACAACAGTGTGGTGTACGAAACACATAATTAATAGACATATCATTTATACAAGGTCGAATTTCATTGAACGTTCAATCCAGTAAATGAATTTTAAAATCAACAACGATAGTTGTATATGCATGGCGGACTTTAACTTGTCACGTGTCCTGTTTTCTGTATCTTCATATTTTTTTTCACAAGGTGTTTCTTTCTATACTGAGCCATCTTCGATATAACACTAGCGAACCTCTATGTATAATTCATGGAAGAATTTTCCTTTAAAGTTTTGTTATCTCACAGAGCGGCCTCTATTCTGTTCTTGTTTTCAGGTCGAACATAAATTGATCCAATATTCGTATAAAACAACTTCAATCTAACACGAACCAATTTGAGAGTAATTATTTATAACCTTATGATTAGTGCTTATGGAATGCAATCATTGGGTTAACATATCAATGTAATGTTGCAATCGTCATAAATTAGTAATAATTCACTCTAAGTGTTTCTTGATGGTTGTCAGGGTTTGATTTGCATTCACTCAGACACAGCTCCGGCCCAATGTCAATACTGTTACGCAAATGGAGAGAGCGGGTGAGTCAATACTGAGATGCCCGGATGTCAATGGCGCCTAAGGAATGTCAATATCGCCTTGCTGAGTATTTGTACAGTGAATTCCAATTCGTAGGCGCTGCTTTTCAAGGGCTTCATCTGCTATGTGACACTGAAATTACACAGTTGCCGTTCCATACCCTTTAATAAACGATTGCTTCCAATCCTAGAAAGACTGTGGGTGGGAATATCTTTAAGGATTGCCCATTTGATAGTAACGATGAGTGGTGATAACAACTAGTCACCTTATCTTTTTAAAAACCATCCCTTTTATGCTTAAACTGCAGCCATAACAATATGGATGGGAGTATTTCAAATATACTTTCAGCAAAGATAAATTTGTGATCGACCGGTTTGGTATTAGAACTTAATTGACGTTAGACAGTTATACCTACATGAGTGCGCTAGGTTTTTTACTTGCAAAACACATTTTTTCACCGAATAAACCAGGTGATAGCAATTCCTACCATCTTTGACAGTCGCCACACTTGTTATACACTTTATCCCGTTTAACAACCTAACATTATAAGAGCTAGGACTTCTTTGTTCGAGCACAATACACAATTGTGTAAGTGAGATTATTGTCATGTGAATGTCATTTATCATAATCAATAAGGAGCGACAACAGCTGTGATTCATATCTGCTAACCAAGATATAGGCTACTTCAAAAAGATTGATTGATTAGTGTTTCACGCCACATTCAGTGGTATTTCAGCTACGCTGTGGAGTGAATATATTTACAATTTACTTATACATCCATATTTAAAGACAAGTTCAATCAGTAGCACCTTTGGCCGTGAACATCAAAAAGAGAAACAAAAAGAACTGAATACATAAGTGCTAAAAAAAAAAAATATGTCAATATATTAAATAGTTCAAATTTGGATTTAAACATTGTAAATATTATGTTAAAACTCTGTTAATTTGAGTTATTTACAATGATTCATAAAAATTAGATTCTATGATACACACCGATCCGGTTAAAGAGCTTGGTGAAAACAACAATGTTGTCAAACATTCCTTCATAGAGGTGACTGTGTAGAACTGTTTTCCAAATTTAGCGAGTAACCAATTAAATGTTGCTTCTCTTAATGGGATTCCCAGATGAATCGAATGACATACATGTAATTGTCGACAACTGGTGGTCAAAGTTGTGGTAAATAACCTTTTTTCTGTCAGTGAGTCAAGACAAAAATAGAGCCAAATAAAATGACAAAGTTAAAGTATATGCATGTAGTGCCCTACGATAAATAACAAGTACTCCTAACACCCTGAATTATGGGGAAAAACCTCTTCCTAATTGAACACGAATATCCGACTATCTTATTCAATATGTTTATCCTTTTACTTGGAATTGATGAAATAGATAATGTCAAAATAGGTTCCAATTTTCCAAACGCCAAGGATGTGTAGACATACCTCGTTCAACACAGCCTTTATGACGACGCTATAAATTCTCTGTTAGCAGTTTTAAGCAAAAACCATCTAATGAACAGGGTTACGAGGGTGCTGATAAACGTCTTTTAGGGAAGTCGTACATCTTGAATCTAGACGTGTTGGGCACGATTGAGACAAGGATCCAGGTAAATTGTCACTTTATGTAAATAACCCTTATATTCAATATTCATGAACTGTTAGGATGTGCCTCGTAAAGTTTGGTCAGTGCGATGCGTCAACTTATGTAGATCGAACAGGCCATGCTAATTTATCTTGTATTCATTATGCATTGCCTTGGCGGTAGAACTCCTGAAGTCGCGACCGGTGATCCATTGACAGTTGACTGGACAAGGCAGCAGGTGAAATCTGCCAAGCTGCTGGTGTGTATAAAGTTTGTCTTGTGATCAACATTCGCGGAATAAATTTATGGGTTTTGTGGACAACAGTTTAGGTCTCATTTTCTTGATGAGTTGATCTGGCTTATGCCACCGATGGTTTCAAACGGCTTCATGCTGTCCATTTCCTCCAACCCTTATATTTTGTTTACACAGTCTGAATGTAAATAGAATATAATATCTTTGGTATGTCCGTCATGTGAGACAAATCCGGAATTCTTAGTTCTGGATTCGGGTTCATATTAAACCTAACCCTAAACTTAACCCTAAAGTTAACCCTAATTTGACAAGGTAAGGCATATACACAAAATTAATTAACATTGGTGATTTATTGCTGCCATAGTTTACTGACAGTCATCAAAGGGGCAGTCATATATTGGACCGTTTGAAAGCCTCTGATCTCAAACATACAATACATCTAGACTTTCACACAAATGATCAAAGCCGAAAATGCGATATGGTAACATTTGCCACCAGATGTTTCGCGTTTCAAAACACGTTATTTCATCTCGTTGGTAATTATTCTCAGACATTTCGGGAACTCAGTCTAACCTTATCAACATTAATTCAGCTGCCCCATTATAAAGAACACTATTTGACAAATGACTTTGGCGTCTGGTTAAACCATATCCCAAAAGTGGTTTCTAACGGCTTCATGTTGTCGTTTCGTCCAACCCGTTTTATTTTGTTTACGCAGTACGAATTGTAAATGGAATAAAATATCTTGTATGTCCTTCATGCAAGACAAACCCGGAATTCTTAGTTTTAGTTTCGGCTTCATAGTTAACCTAACCATAAAATTAACCCTAAACCAGACCCTAATTCGCGTTTCTTCTCTGGTCATCCTCTGTCTAGACCATATATTTTATGTTGATTGTCTCCCTTGTAGGGGTCGGTTCATTGATAAGGTAAGGCATATACAAAAATTAATTAACATTGGTGATTCATTGCTGCCATAGTTTACTGACAGTTATCAAAGGAGCAGTCATATATTGGACCGTTTGAAAGCCTCTGATCTCAAACATACAATACATCTAGACTTCCACACAAATGATCAAAGCCGAAATGCGATATGGTAACATTTGCCACCAGATGTCTCGCGTTTCAAAACATGTTATTTCATCTCGTTGGTAATTATTCTCAGACATTTCGTGAACTCGGTCTAACCTTATCAACATTAATTCAGTTGCCCCATTATAAAGAAGACTATTTGACAAATGACTTTGTCGTCTGGTTAGGCCATAACAAAAATAAATGTAGCCTAGAACTATGGATTATATCAGACAGAGTAGTTCGTGAAACAGATGAGAGAAGCCTTTTGACGTGGTCGCATTACAGGATAAATCGAAATTGAAAAACTGTATTGTTTTTTTTTAATGTTAATAATGAGGTGCTGGTTTGGTGTGAATCGTGTAGACCAATGGTTATAAACATGATTAAACGACACTCACAAATGTTTTCAAATGCTCCTCCGAATTGGGAGGCAACGTAACACAATTAAAAATCACACCAGCTTGAACAAAGTCAGCATAAGTAAAAATGTACCATTTACTTAAATTAAGGCGCCAACCACTTATCAAACAAAGCAGAACATTAACGTGTTCTTTGTACACACATAGAAATAATGGTTCTTTGAGGTTTAGAAAAGATGATGGTTCTAAATGGAACCTTGATCGTTATAAATCTAACAATAAGGATAAAAACGGTGCTTTGATAAAATAAGAAATACATTGACCAGTTGCTGGGACGGTTCCATACAGAGCCATAAAGGGTTCCACCAGAGCCATAACTGAATAACCTTAAAGGGTTCCATTAGTGTATTAATTTTTTTTATGCGAGTGTACATATGTGTAGCTTTGCCAAAAATATCACAAATCCATAAAGGGTAGACAGAATTAACATTCTTGGGGTTAGGAAAAGTTCAAGACATGTCAGACCGCGGTAACGTTCTGGTCACCAGAAACCGGTTTGAAATATAAACTAAGACCGTAATCTCACATTCAATCATTTCATTGACACCCAAACATCATGTTAAGGGTTTCGTCAGTACCGTTCTGAGTGTTGTATATTTCACATTTTATAATTTTGATGAATAATTTCACAAAATTACATGTAGCTGTTTTTAATTACCATAACGACACAACTCGTTTATCATTGGTTGTCATGGTGCTTAAGACCAGCTAAATCTAATATAGTTCTTAGGAACGGGACATAATAATAATAATAATAATAATAATAATAATAGTAATAATATAATATACTATATCTTTATTTCAGACCAAAGTCCATATTGCAGTTGTTACATCAGGTATTATAACATAGACAGATATATAAAGATATACTGTAAACATTCTTAA
>JAQQZZ010091028.1:0-17735 GCA_030265115.1 Mopalia vespertina
GGTTTACGGCAAGGGAGGGCAAATCCACGATTTTTAACATGGGCGGTATAGGGAATATTGCAAATTAACAGGTAAACTTTAATAAAACCATGTGAATTTCCTTTTCTCATAGCTTAAAATATTATTTTTTGCACAAGTTACAATTTCTAAGTTATATTCTCCTGAAAACCAACAACACGCAATGTTAAAGTATAGGCAGACTGCCCTACAGTGCCATAAAGTGGCAAAGTCATTTCGTAAAGGGACGTCACTCTGTTGTCGTAACGTCATAACTGGAAACCCCCGTTTTGGAAATTGAAATTGGCACAACTCCCCAGGGCTCAATTTCACAACGCAGTTTTATACTTCAGTCAAAATATTAAAACTGCCCTCAAATTTTGCAGTTTTAAATTTTAATATTTGACCATTATTATAATAATGTAAGGAAGTCACAATTACAGGTCTAATTTCAAGAACCAAATTTATGAAAGGTGCTGAAATATCAAATTATTATTTTGACTTACATTATAAGTCGGAAAAGGCTATCTGGAACATGTCCCTTAACATGGTACTATAATACTGTAATAGGAAGACAAATTGTAGCTTATTGTTTGTACCCCTACTCTATTCATATCTAATTGTGTTGTGATAGGTGCGCAATTGAGGAATGGAAACTAAACTAGACAATTGTGGTCACACGGTACAAAAAAAGCATTTTGATGTCCGCATTCACATGCAAAATTTCATATAAGTGTTTCAAGTTGTTAGTGTAATATTGCAAACAAGTGCATTTGAATTTAATAAAAATGAACCTTAGATCATGAATGATATAATATCCTAAATTATATTCTCTTGTATAAAGCAACCTGCTCCATACCAAAATGATTTCTGGGCCTTTTCTTTCAAATTCATACTAATTGTATCACAATTTAGGCATTTGAGAAACTTAAGCTCCCAAATGAATCAGTTGATTTCAAATTTTCATAATATATTTTTTGTACTTTCTATATGTTGTTAACGAGTGCATTTCTGCTACACTTTTAATTGAGTATGCAATGTTTACATGTATCAGTGTGCTTACAAAATGAACAAATGTTTGATTTTATTACTTTTGCGATATCAATGTTGTATGTTAAGTGAATAAATTTATCTGACTTTAGTCTTGTGTTGAACACGGTCATTCTGTTCTCATCATCCTTGCCTGCTTTCAGATCGATCAAAAGCTATGGTAGAATACCAACCATTCCCCAGAACTGGGAGGGTAATAAAACAGCATATCAGTTTATAATCGACAATTTTCGCCATTCTTTTTTTTTTTGTAAAAGTTATCGAAAGAGTTTTTATCAGAATAATACAACAAACATTGCACAGTGAGACACAAAGAATTTTTAAATTCTAATTTGTACTTTTTGAATCATAAATAGATTCCCTTGTTCTGACCCTCTAACTAAGTTCTGCTTTAGCATAGCAATGCTGTCTTTACTGGAGGAAGATTAACTTTTCAACTTAACCAAAACACTTCCCATTTATTGGTTGTGCTGGTGTCCTATAAGTGAAATTAGCCACTCCAATAACATGATATTACCATACTGGTGGCTTATTTATAGAAAATAATTTATAAAGTTTTGTTGTAAATTTAAGCTGCTTTCAAGTAATCTGGTGTCATTTGGTGAAGTATTCCAGTCACTGGCTCTTGCAGGGAAAAACGATTTAGCAAAAGACAGTTCTATTGCAGAAAAATGTGCTAAACCTGTTGAATTAAAAGATGGATATCAAAAGCAGTTTATCATAAAGTACAAAATAATACTTGTAGTATATTTAAATCTGTCGGAGCCAGTGAATTTTAAAATTTGTAAATAGAACATTACATTTTGTACTTTATTCTTTCATTGATCTTAGTTCTTTAAGGTCTTGCTAGACCCCTTGGGCTCAAAGAGGAACCAAATTGTTTTTATCGCTTGGATTAAAAATTAAGTCTATGTTGGCAAAAAAAATAATCAAAAATTCTAATTACAGACAGTTAAATATGAGCCTATAACTTAGTTTTACCTTGAGCATATTCAAGTGGTTGACAAAAACTTTCAGAAAACATTAAAAAAAAATCAAGGACGAACTTATAAAAAATGAGGCACCGTTTACTAGATCGCATTGTGCTCTTTACAATGGTACAAAGTTTTCTATAAATATGCCTTGGAAATTGTAGAGTCTGCTTAAAACTGAAGTGCCAGAAATAGGCAATTAAAGTTTTGCGACTTGAATATATGATCATGGCAAAACTAAATTATAGGCTCCAATTTAACTGTTTATAAATAGAATTTTTAATATTTTTTTCAGCAACATATAGTTTGAATAGCTAATTTTTAATCCAAGCGATAAAAAAAATTTGGTTCATTTTGAGTAGGTGTATGTAAGTTAGAAGACAAATACAAGATTAGCTCCTTGTTTTGTAATTTAAAAAAGATGATTAACGAGTTTTTTAGAACAGGTTTCCCATACAGAACTACAGTAGTACATATGGGGCAAAACATAACAGTGATAAAAAGCTTTTCTGGTTTTTAAGTCTAAATAATTTTCATTATGCCTAATAATTGTTTACTTTTAGCACAAATGTAATCTATACGGTCTTGCAGAGTTAGAATTTTATTTACATAAACTTTCAGTAACAAAATAAGTAAGACTTAATGGATTTTCAACTTCTGGGTTCATTCATAAGCAATGTTTCAGTGCAGATGCTAGCACCGTTTTCAATAGCTTGAAAACGGTGCTAGCATCTGCATTGAAACATTGCGTATGAATAAACCCTGAAGTTGAAAATCCATAAAGTCTTACTTATTATGTTATCACCCCAGCTTCTAACTGCCGCTAAAACAAGAAACTCTTAGTAGTTCACACATTTTGTTTGTTGTTACATTATATATCTATTGACCACGGCCGATTTCATGTCACAGATAGTCCCGAACGATTGCTTGATTGGGTTTTGTTTGTTTGATTGATTGGGGTTTAACATCGTACTCAATGGTATTTCACTTATATGACAACAGAATCGATTGGGTTTTGTAATCTTACAATTTTACTTATATGTCTACATATCTTCCACATCTTTCTCTGCATCACTTCTGTTCCAGCCCCATAGATATCATTTAAGCCACGTCTCATTTAATCAAAGGTGTTCAAGTTCCATTTTTGTCAAGGTGTTTTCTGCGGTTTGAATATCATTTTGGGATCCATTGGGAAAAACCCAATTACCTCTGATGCTGAAACCTTGAACCGGCTTATCAAAGGACTGGATTTCTGAACACCTGAAATACAGAAAGACAAAAGAAAATGATCCAGTATCACTAAGCTTGGAATATACTGTCACATTGCAGGAGAAAAAATATCAAATTGTAAAAACCATTAATCACTCTACATATATTTTTGGTTATAAAGAAATCTGGCTGTTCACCGTTTGCCGAAAATGAAAGTGTTGTGATGAATAACTTATTGCTCAAATTCAGTTTCATAACACACATGTTCTCAAAACTGGAGCAAAGAACAGTCCTGCAATAATTTGACTTGAGCTGCGGCCTGCCCTCCAGGATTGGACAATGAGTGGGGCACTTCATGTTTTAGTGTCTGAGAAAGCCCATACGGTAGGGTGCGCACATTAAGGGTAAACTTTTTGTGGATTTAATGATCTTTCTTGTATGGTACTTGGTATTCTGCTTCTATTTCACGAAAAGAATCCCAGCAAGACTGATGGAGGAACTCCTCAAATCATGTTTGGTTAATTGGACTGGGTACACTCGAGAGCTACATTGTGCTAATAGCTAACTGTCTCAAATGTCTTTTAGATCAGAACACTGCTTACACATTTTTTCAAGCATAGAAGGCAAACTTTCTTCTGAGCAAATAATATTTGAGTGGAAGAATATCTTGGACAGCTGTCAAATGACCAATGGGATGACGTGTAATATCAAGTACTGGTTCATGCTTTTCTATTGGTTACTGGAACCAAGCAGCTCCGAGTATAGCTTAATATCATCACACATGATAAGTTTTGAGGCATGCCAGGCAGAAATTATCCCCGCCCACCCCCCCACCCCCCTAATATCGATGAGATTTCAATGCACACAGGTGAATCAGCTGAGCTGCCAGTGTCCTTGAGGCCAATAGCTCAGCTGTTTCTCCTCGTGCACAATCGGCTCACCTGAAGTATGTTGGTGGATCCGTTCAGCAAGAGCAAGTCCACTGACAGCGGCTCCTTGGATACACGGGCTGACCAACCAATCACCACAAACACCAACATTATGGAGGGCATCAAACACACATTCTTCAGTTGTATCCAGGGTGTTCATTGGAACGGCAGCCCCCCACAACTGGACAAACGATGTCATTGGCTTAGGTAGTTTATCACCAATGGAAGTTACTCGGGAAAACTCTGCAAGTAGTTTGTTAGTTATCTCCCTTCTTTTCCCAGGAGGTATATTTTCTTGTGGAACCTTGTGACTAGCTGCAAATTCTCTGGAACTGAAAATAGTCCAGCATTCTGTTGAGACTTTGGTGTCTTTAGAAGAATTTAATTTAGCTGAATTATTTCCAATCCATGAGATTATTCCATTAGACACATGGGCTCCTTGATATTTTAATCTGAGAGAAGATGGAAAGGCAACAAGTAGGACCCATAATGAGCAGAGTTGCATCCTGGGATCTTTTGGAACCAGTTGGGGTCCAAAACGAACCTGCAACAGTTTATGAATACCGGGAACACCAGCGCTTGAAAAAAGTTTGTCAGCGCATTTGCCATTGTGCGCAATGATAAGATAGTTGAAGAATCCGAACTTGTCAACGCGCCATTTTTTCACCCCTTCTTCCCAAACCACATCGCCCACCCAAGCTGGTCTCTGACATTTAACCATAGAAGCCAGGCATTGAGGAATGCTCCTCATGCCATCAGTACCAACAAAAGATTGAGTTAATCCTTCATCCTTTACAAATCGGCCATTCTCTGTTAAGTGACCTATTGGTCCGGACCAAACTTTAACTGCTCCTTTTGCGTGAAGATAGGAGACAATTTTGGCAAACCTGGAATCCGAGACGGTAAAGTATTGAGCGGAGTGGTCAAATACATGGTGTGTTTGACCAACCTGCAATAATCGTGATGAACATCGACCCCCTGCAGCATGCTTACCTTCAAAGAGAACAGTATAAACAAAATATAGTTGTATAAATGCACAGTAAAATAATAGAGCTGGTCTGGACTGGCCATTATCACTTGTGCAATGGGAAAAGGCTGGATGACAATCTGATTCCTAAGATCAGCAATATATTTTAAAAAGCAAACCTTATATTTACCTGATAGAAGTGACTGATCGCTTGGTTTTTAAGATGTGTTAATTGGAGGATATTTAACTTTTATGATGGGGGCGTTTGGTTATCCATTTGATTGGGGTTTAACATCGTACTCAAGGGTATTTCACTTATACGACGTCAGATTGTCCATTGCTTAAACACGATGGAAAACCGGAAGGAAGCCCTGTAAAAAACATTCCCTCACTCACAATATAGTAATGCGGTCTCAACTGAACACAGGAGGAAGATTTTTCATTCGTCCTGGTCAAAGGGCTTCACAAGATTTGGTTGTGTTAGTATGGCTATCTACTGTATGAGTTCATCGGTGAGTCGCTATCATAATGATACCAGGTAAGTAAAATAACATTGAGCACCGTGTTAAACATAGGTCAATTAATCACTCCTGGAACTGGTTTCCAAATAAATTGAAATTAAGAGTTACAATTAAGATTTACTCGACAATAATTACCTCACTCTGTTGATGATTTGTTAACAAACAAACAGAGCTTTGATTGCTCCTATACACTCTACGAGAGTTAAGGCACCACTCACTCACTAACTACTGGATTACTCTATTCTACACACAAAGTTTACAAACAAAATAACCAAGTTATTTGGCATTTATATAGCCCTATAGTGACCATAGGTTCACTCATATGGCATCTCACAGGTCAAGATTACTATTTGCTTGATTGATTAGGCTTTTATACCGTACTTTAGTTAAGCTCAACCAAACTGCCACTGGCCAAACCTGGCCGCAATAAGACAACAAGTGTGTTTACAAGACCCCACAACAGATCGACTTCAGGTTGTCCCTTACCTGTGAGAGCACCTGGGCAACAGGAAGCACCCTCTGACCAACCAATTTACCATGCAATGCCCAGACTCTTAAAATAGATGTAGTTCTTCAAAGACGAACTAACCATAAAAAGTTGCTCATGAATACCAGTGGCTTACCTGTATCAAACACTGTAACATTATGGATACCTAATTGCCCGAGCCGTGCCGCACATACTAGCCCAGATATTCCTCCACCAATAATTGCCACTGAAGGTCCTGAGACGGCCATAAAACCCTATTCACTTTAATTCAACTGTAAAAATAAAACAAGATCAAATTAATTATCTCGGGGGCTGACATTATTATCTCAGGTCCCGATACATTATCTCTGGTTCGGACATAATTATTCGGAGATAATTGACCCATGGAAACGCATCTGTCATGGTTTCTTAGGTTCCATTGGTCAATTATCTAGGGCCTCAAGGTATTATCTCGGGCACTTATTTCTGATTTGATATAATTATCTCGACGGGTCTGACATAATTATCTCGGAGTTTTCATTGGTCAATTATCTAAGAAACCACATTAGCCACGTTTTCACTGGCCATTTATCTCTGGACCTGAGATAACAATATCAGACCCAAAGATAATTATGTCATGCCCTAAGGTAATTTTGTCAAACCAGGAGATACTTACGTCGAATCTAGAGATAATTATGCCAGACCCTGAGATAATTATGACAGACGCCTAAGATGTCCCTTCCACGGTTCTCATAGCACCCTCCTCCCAACAATTATTGAATATAGCAGGAGAGTGACTATCTGCCATGGACTGCATTGGCGGCTGTATACATACATGTAGATCTAACGGTCAGTATAGCTTAGTAGTTACGTACCGACCGTATGGTCTGTCCATACTAAGCTACGGTCAGTATAGCATGTGCTACAACTGACGGTATCTGGATCTAGTCCTACGTATAAAATGATTATGTTCTATCATAGTTTCAAACTGTCTGATGAAATGATACTGAACATTTCCTTACGAAAAAATTAAACTGTCGAAGGCGCAATCGTGTTGTTAACTTTAGGTTTCGTGTGCTTTTGTAGGATGTTTGGAACTGTCAAACAGGTGAACACCAGCCTGCTTGCATAAGGCAAGGGAAGCTACTATGTACACACAATGTCAAATAAAATTACCTCCCTTTGATTAAAGTAAATTCATTATTTTTTTGTCAATTACTGGGCCCATTTGATTAAAATCGTTTGTGCTGTAGTCGACAGGCAAATTATACCTGTATAAATTCACCGGGACTATAGTGATATCATTCAGCTGTAGATCAATGCAAGTAGTTTTTTAAAGATACTAACGAATTAAATTATTCTTTAAATCAAAAACTTTTATGTTAACTCACATTACCGTTTTGTGGCTAAAAGTAGAGCTCCGCATCGTGACTTTCTGGTAAGATAGTCATGGGACGGGTTTTTCCAAAAGTTGCGGTCCGTGTTGAAAACCTAGATGGTACTTTATAGTTACAAAATCCAGCACAGGTGACCTCAGAAATCGCCCAAATCAAGTGCGACTAAACAAAGTGGTTACTTTGGGTGCATATAATTTGAAAAGGATAGGAGGTACAAGTAAGCTGAGGCCTTATTCTTGCAATTTGGGAAAACGTTTGTTAGGATACACAGTTTCAACTTTATAGCTGATCCCAATCCCAAGTTATAAGCTTTCAAAGTTAATAGAAAAAACACATTTGCACATTTTGACGAGGTTTTTTACCAAATTTCAGGAGGCTATATCTCGGAAACGCAATGTTGTATGAGGCTAGTCTTTTGTGTGTGTTCATTTTTCACACAATTGATTATTTTGATGGAGTTTCAATAAATCTGAGGGAGTCGAGCGGGGACCACTGGTTGATTCGACATGGAATGACCCAGCAGCAACAATCACCTCCATATCCCCATTTGTTGTAATCCTGATATTGATGATATTTTAAAATCATGATATAACAGGATATATTCTCTGACGAAATTTTGAATCTAGGCACTGTATCACATGGCATTCAAAAAACAGATTCTTGATTCAAAACTTTATTTGTCCAGAAATCAAACTGGCTTATCATTCTCAGGAATTAGATCGTCACGATTTATGCAAAGTCATAAGGTTATCATAAACATCAATATTGTTGTAGGAAAATACAGAAATAGTGCCGATAGAGTTGATAAAGTTTTTGTTAGTTCACAACCATCTGGTACTATGTAAGTCCCATTGTCTGAATCTGTGTCATTGACAAAGGATCATAGGAATCAGATGCAGACTAAATCTTCAAACGGCTATCACGGCTGATCTAAACATACCAGTGGTGGCATGTGACACCACAGATCTTGAAAGTCTGTCTGTGTCAAAGCCATCTTGCTTTATATACTAATGTGTTGTAGGTTCTCAGAGCACGCAGTTGTGATTTAGTAGGCCCCTTCTTCCAATTGAAAGAATACATAAATTGCAACAGCTATTGATTTAAAACATGTTACGGTTGCTTCAGTGTGACTAAATAATTGTGTCCAGCATCCTCAATCAAATAAGTGAAAAAACACTGAACAGTATAAAACATAAATCGATTTGGAAACAATGTGAGATAAAACATTGCATTGCTGCCAAGGTCTCATAGCTTGCCCACCCAACAAAAGCTCAACCAGAACTATTCTGAAGGTGCAGACCCATCTTTTGTAACCCGGACAACTGCCCATGTATGCCGTTAACAAAGGTACCAAAGCTGTGACCAGCTACACAAGCAGCAAGTTAATCATCTCCCATATTTCTATAATTGCTCGTTAGTTGGATTTATTTCTGTCATACTCAAGGGTATATCACATACAGGATGACAGAGAGTCAATTTCACACTGTTCCCGGCTTAATTAAATAAGGTGGGAAACCGAGATTATACCTCATAGAAGTTGCCTCCAACATTACCAAAGGCACGTCATGCAATTCACTCATTTACTGGGGGACAACAGACTTAAACCCGTGAGCAGTACATAGATGTAAGATAAGTACTTTAGTAGGCTGGCACTCTAACCTGTTAACCACAGGCATCGGCCTTGGTTGCTTAAGAATAACCACTTCATTTTTCACAAATATATGAAAAGGCTGTCTGTTACATTGTCTAATCTGAATCTGTTAGCATTAAAAATTGTTTTATATACAAGAGTTTGAAAAATAAACCATGTTATTAAATGGAACACAAAGCAAGAAAGATATTTAATGTAATATTTATTTTTGTACAGCAATGACACAAGACACAAATGTAGGATGCAATAACTAAAGCTGGCAAAATTTGGGAAACACCCAAGTCGACCCAACTGCATCATGAAATAATACAAAAAATGAAGAGCTGTTGTACTGTAATAAACATTTAAACAATTAACATATGTAAAAGTTTGTTTGTTTCATTGGGGTTAAATGTTATACTCAAGGGTATTTGACTTACTTTTCGACGGATTGTCCAGTTTACACTGTGCTTTACAATAAATGTGATACAAAACCAGGAGGAAACCATGTAAAAATCCCCTTGTGATTACTGGAGCCACATTGTGTGACTCACTTATATACCTGAGCCACATGTAAAAGGAGTGAATCCCAACTAAATAAAATACAACTTTAGATACATGCATGATGTGCCAAGTACCACTGTATGTAGTAACTTATAGTACTGATGAAAGGTGAATTAAAATTTACACTTTTTCAATATCTATATTTCGTTGAATAGTCTTTTGGGGACACCACAAGACCACGTCCTTTTCTGGCACCTCTGTAGACAGTCTCTATAATGTCTATAAATTCTTGGACATCCTCAATTGCCCAGTTAATTTTGTTGTTGTTACCAGTTCCAAGATCAATCATGATGTGTTTGTTTCTGTAGAAAAACATTGAAGTACACGGATCATACAACTCGTACATTTTGTTAAAATCTGGCACTTTAGAAATGTCAACCAGGTAAACTACAGCGAATTTCTGAATCCTTTCAGCACATCTGTATAACGTTTCATCCATGACCATACAAGTCGGGTCCCAGTCGTGTCCAAAGCGTATCACGACTACTCTGTCCTCCTCGGATAAAATAGCCTGATCCACCTGCCAGCCATTATGGAGATGAGCCAACATGTACGACATGATTATTCTTCTTGATCTGCCCTAATGTACCAACAAAACACCTGAGTAAAAAATAAAATATATATATATAAAAGTTTGAATGATAAGTTCATTTATTATGTGACTGACTGGCAAATTGCCGCAATCCATCTAGCTCAGACCCAGTATAGTCAGGTTCTCAATGTGGGTGTATTCAATTTTTTCTCTCTTTTGAAAAAAAAAAATGATTGCAGTTAAGTGAACATACTATTACTTTTCCATTTTTTTTAGAATATTAAGAAATACTAAAATGGATCAAAAACAAACATGTATTAATTACTTCTGGCCCCAGCAGTATGTAATAATGTGTGCAGGGATTGTTTGAAGTCATAACACTGGAATAATGCAAAACATGTAGAGCTCTTGTACTGTCACATTTGTGGATATCATAGAGAACACACAGCACAAACATGACATGTTTGTCATGTTTAAAGGAACACTGTACATTCAATGTTCCTTTACACTGAGCGTATAAACCAATGACCTATTAAAGCTGTGTGGCCCGAAAATGGAGAAGGTACCAAAGAGAGATACATGTAACCATGTACAAACATTGTTCATCGATGCATTCTCTTGTGAATTGTATTCACCACTCCCACTTGTCATAGATGCATCAATGCTAAGGTTGGCTGCAGTGAGGTACATCTCTAAAGTCTTTTGAGCCTGATGAAAGATGAAGCCGACGCTTTAACACTTTAGCTAAAACTGGTGTCTGAAAAGAAACTAATGCGATACCAAAGAAAGAAATATTTGTCTCTTCAGGGAAGAATATTTACTGTCTGGTCTGAATATTCGAAGGGTCAAAAAACAACCGGACAACTACTCAAAGCATGCATCCATTTAGCAAGCCCAACAGTATAAATTACGGGATATTTCATTGTTGTTTCCGATTTTTCAAATAATTTATATGTAGGCCTATGTCAAAATCATTGTAAATATATTATCAACTTTTTTTGTAAATAAATTATATTCCGGTACCACTATGACAATGTTATGAAATAGCTTATTAGAAAATCCTGGTACGAAATGGTTGGGTACGAAACGGTTTGGGTACGAAACGGTTTGGGTACGAAATGACTAGAAAGCGTTTCCTTTACCCATTTGGGCTGGCACGCCATCATTTGGGTGAAATAACATTAATTATGACGTTAAATCCCAATCAAACAAACATCCAATTTTTCATCAGTGTCTTGTTCGTGTATATTCCTGACTTTTAGATAGATGTATGTGGATTAATGTAGGTCTTCCACTATTACAAGTTAACATGTATGATCATTTGTCCTAGTCCATGTAATGAATGCACATCTTGCATCATGTAAAAACAATAAATAACTAAAAGTCACCATTAAATTTGTGACTTTAACTGACATTGATGGCCAGCTTTGAAAAATGTTTAATGATGCAGTAGTGTCAATGGTGGCTGGATCGTAGGAGCTCTTGATGCGTCAATCGCCATTGGGTGATGAATTGTGGGAGATTTCAGGGGCGAGTCTACCTCCTACCTATACTCTTTGAGGTGTGCAGCAACATGAAGCTGATTTCATAAGCTGCTCACTGAGTATTTTGTAAGCGGGTGGTTGGGAGGGAGCTGCCTGGGGCTCTCAGAAATAAGGAGTGTCACGTAACAATCTGTGATGTCTTTGTAATGCGTCTTTAGTGATTGTTCTGTCATGCCATGATGTTGAGGGCACTTCCCTTTACCCATTGGTCTGGGTATTGTGTAAGTGACAAATCCTGAAGTGCGTCATCAAACCCCAAAGAAACACAGTTTGCACATTTTGTATGTTGCAAGTGGGCAATTAAGAGGAAGCTTCCTGTTGGTTGTTGCTCTCAGAGCTGATATTTTGGTGATGTCTTTGTATTGCATCTTGTGATTGTCCTGTCTTGTCATTGTTTGTTGCCAATGGTGCTAGGATGGTTTCCTTTACCTGTTGGGCTGGAATGCCATCATGTGTGTGAGATAACCTCTATATTTGATTTATTTAACCTCAAACAATCAATGTATGTTGCAACATGCCTTATCTTCATGTTCCCTGCCACTATCTGATCCCACCCAATGATGTCAGCAATCTCCTCATAGGAGTGGCCCTCTGACTAAGGGCAGTTTGTTTTATAAGTAGTATTGCTGTCTTTACCTAGCACTGGAGGAAAATTAACCTTTCAACATTATGGAAACGCTTCACATCTTTGTTGTGATAGTGTCCATTATTGTTGGAATACACCACCGTCATATAAGTGAAATACCCTTAAGCACGGCGTAAGACACCAATCAACCAATCAATTAAAACCTAATAGGAGGGAAATTACCAGATACAATAACATTAGCTTTGAGTGCCAACTGCATAAACAAAAAAACCTTTATGAACACTGATTGAACACTATAAAAATATGTTTTTTTCTTTGTTTCAGGTTACTACTTATCTATGATGTGCTTTGATCCATTCTTACAGCTGTACAATCCTTGGAGAGCTAGCTTCTATTGGAAGCTTTACCTGGTCACTGCACTTACCATTCCTATCAGTGCTGCAGTCCTGGCTTTCTATTGGTCAAGAAATCGCTGGAAAAACCATCCAATTGCCAAGACGCTTAGCTATCTCAGTGGGCAAAATAATTCCTGGCAGTCTGTGGCATCGTCAATAAATGTAGAGTTTCGTCGCTTTGATAAGTTTATGTCTGGGGTTCCAGGGCATCGAACCTATGTGACGGAGACATGGGTGTTAAAAACATCGACATACACAGTTCATGTAGCACACCAAAATGACATACATTTGACATTGGCGGGAGCTGATGAGCACACCATAAGCTATGATGGTGGTGCGAATGTTCAGTATTTAAATATCACAGTGGGAACCATAAATGAAAATATTAAACCTTTTATTATAAGGTAAGTTGTTGTCAAAGGCAAACAGTAATTTAGAATTTATTGTCAATATAAACCAGAGGTACATTTGACATCTCCATCTACTTTACCAATGCATAGGAACCCATTAAAAGTGTTCCATGGTAAAGCTCGGCTGGATTTTTTTTTTTTTAATTTTTTAAGGAAGCTCATACTTTTGAGCACATGTTTACTTTTTTCTTTCTTTATACTCTGGCTAATTGATAGCCCTCTGGCTAAGGATGGTACGTGCATAAAAGGTTGGCTGGTTGGGTCTCATGTTTGAGGAGAGTGATCACTCAGTCACGAGGTGTGATCACTCAGCCACGAGGTGTGATCACTCAGCCATGAGGTGGCTCCAGCAATCACAGGGGTGGCTGTTATAATTGTTTCCATGCGGATTTCGACCAAATTTCGAATGAGAAATGGACATTTTGTCCTCATTTACGTGAACTGAAATACTCTTGAATACAATGTTAAACCTCAATCATACAAACAAACAACCTTTTCACTTTTGAAAGTTCACTGACTTTAAAAAGGAAAACAAATAAACTTTTCTGTGGTACTGATTTTCTGTTAAAATTAAGAAACTAATGATAATTTTTTAGGTTACATTTTTATTGAGATTATCTGACATACCAAACTATCTGACTCCCTGGTGCTCTCAGAGCTAATTAAGGGCCAACAAGGAGCTAGCTTCTTCTAGCACCTTCATTATTGTCGTGTTTTTAAAATTGACCTGTCTTGTCATTTATTTATATTTTGCCAATAACATCGAAGATGATTTCGTTCATCATTTGGCTAAAAGTGGAATAATGTTAAATATAGCATAACACTCAATGACACTAACAAAATATAACCTGTTGTTCCACTGATAAGTCTAGTATAATACACAAGTAGTGTAATTCTGAACACCGAGAGCTTCATGATTGCTCAACATTTCAACACTTTATGTTCTCATCATCAGCAGTGAATGATGACAAAATAAAAGTGTTAAAATGTCGCCCAAACAAAAAAAGTTCTCTGTGTTCGGAATTAAACTACTTGTGTATCAAAGGAAATAATCGATGAATTTTTGTTAGGTTTATTAAAGACATTGGGAGGGAGCTTCCTGGTGCTCTCAAGACTATTAAGGGGGTGGGGGGCAACATGAAGCTGATCTGTTTGTGATGTTTTTTTAATTATATCCTGTCCTGTATTTGCCCTTTTCTTTGTGTGATCCAAGTGGCATCATGGAAGGGTGGTGGGTTGACACGACATCATATGAGTGAAATAACATTGAGTATACCTTGGTATTAAACTCCAGTCAAACAAACTTTGCAAATAATAATTTTGATGTCTATTTTTGATTGTCTAGGTTGAATTCCTTAGAATATAATGATCTTCGTCTGAAGTTAACAGCGCCAGTGAGGAATGCTCGTAATATTGTCATTCATCAGTCACTGAGTGTCAAATTCCTGGAGGAATTCCGCAAACATGTCTATGGAAATTTGCCTGTAGATGTAACAGCTAATATGGTTAGTACATCTACATTAAAAAAAAGTTTAGTCAATTGGATAGGATTTTTTATGAGCGATTTATAACAGTGTAGAAGTTGATTGATTGATTGGTGTTTAACCTCGTGCTTAAGGATATTTCACTTAACTGACAGCACTGTACTTCCAAAGAGTAAAGAGCAACACAACTATAATGTGAAGTGTTATACGTGTATACAAATGCTCTGCATGAATGTTCCTTCATACTAGCAGACACTCAAAAATATACTTCAATAATACTTTCCTTAGCCACAGTTTTTGAAGAAAATAATTGAATTTACATTTTAAAATAAACACTCAGGTTGAAATTAGATTTCTATAAAATATTGAAATTTTGAAGTAGAAAAAGAGAAATATTGCATATTTTTCAGCTAAAATGGAGTTTTTATTGAATTATATTCAGCCCCTCAAAATGACATCTATCGATACTCTTAAGCATGGTGTTGAACTATAATCAGTGTTATTGTGTATGTTGATTAATTAAAAATAAATAGATGAAAATATTTGAGGTGAATTAGAATTTGGATTGGAGTCTGCATTCCATTGTGATTCTGTCGGCGTCGTATCTCAGTGGTACGCATGTTGAACTACAGATCCTCCTTGTACTGCTCACAGGATTGCGGGGGAAGTCACAAGAGGTGACTCTGGCCATTCTTGGGGTGGTTTTTACCAAGTTTCTGTTAAGTATTCCACCATATTTAAGTAAGGCAGACTTAGAAACGACCAATCCCCCACCCTGTAGATGGAACACCCTTTAGTAAGACATCAAACCCCAAACAAACAAACATACTGATTAATTGTTTGATCTTTAACCTGTTTGTATGTTGTAAACCGGCACAAGTAGATGCATGTATCGTCAGTCTATGCATAACATTAAAACATAATAAACACTGTTCAGGGTTCTCATTTATACATTCCAGGAGGTTGAAGACTGTATAGGGTGTATGCAGAAAGCTGCTGATGTTACGTTACAAAAACAGTGTGCTGACGGTGACGAGGGTGATTGTAGACAATGTTACTGTCGCCCCATGTGGTGCCTTGAATGTATGGGTAAATGGTTCGCCAGTCGACAGGACCAACAGCATCCGGAGACCTGGATGGGTGGAAAGTCACCCTGCCCCACGTGCAGAGCTGTCTTCTGTATGTTAGATGTCCGTCCATTACGCTCTTGATATTCTGTATAGGTTGTGAGAAAATGTAAATATGTACATTAAACTGAGCAAAGACATTGACAAAGTTATAAAATACAATAGGTATCTTACTTTTGGCAAGTTAAATTGTACATAAGAACGTGATAAGTACAAACTAAATGTACATGTATATATTACTAGCATTATGACTGTTTGTACATGATTAACTGAAATTATATTAATATTTTTAGTCTATATGTAATTTGGATGTTTAATTAAAATTAACCAGATTAGTTGATACAGTACTGTAGGCTCAATTCTGAACAAATATTTTGTTATATAAACATAAATTGTGATATTGAATTGTCGTAAATATTGATTTCATTTCACAGTGAAATGTAGATAAGCACTAAATGAAAAGCTTCGTGTTTTAAAGCATCTATGCAATTGTAATTAAGAATTCTTCTGCTGTATCTGTGTTGTATTCATGTACATGTATACTATATGCTAGACCCCTGTGCCAATGTGGTTAAAGGACAAGACCATCCAAAAACCGTGTTTTCTACATAAGTGGGTGGTCTTCTCCTTTAAGTTTCAGAAATATATTATATGCTAGTATGTAATGACTTGGTGTTTGTGACCATATATACATACAGAGGGCGGCTCAGCATTTCTACCCTCTGGACAAGGGGTGTATATTCCTGGTGTTGGTTTTAGAGGAATATTATGTTTCCATCAGAGAATTTTCATGTATATAGATCTAAAACTAAACATTATATTTGTGATGTGTTGTTTTGTTGTTGACCATTAGAAGTTCATGTAGGCCTACAGACCAGCTACTGAGTTTGAAGACTTCTAATCGTGTAATTGCCCTACATCAGGATCTCATGTAGCATGATGCATTGTGGGAGACTGGGCCAGTTTAGGAATATGGCGGCATGACAACATGTACTTGGATGTTCCACTTTTTTAAGCGCGGCTACTGGACTATTTAAGGTCACAGTTGACATACAAAATGTATCACAGCGTTCAGATTACAAAACATTATTGGACAGTAGTTTATTGAACACATAAAAGTCGGTAAGTGTAAAAAGTGTAAAAAGACGATCAGAGATACAGAACTCTGCAGCCTACAGACCTGCCTTTCCAATGTATTTTGGTGTATTTTGTACACAGAATTTATGTTCAATATGCCATTAAAACACATGAAGAAAATTAATATTCTATGCAATGCTGTAACACAAAATACACTTTATGGTAAAAATATATATATATATTTTTTGGCACATAAATTTCTTCAAAGGTAGACTGATCTGAAAGTATAGGCATACACCATATTCATGCAAATGAAATGCCATCGCAAATCTCTGGTGACATTCCTTTGTTCTTCCACTAATTTCATGAGGATTTTGTTAAATTTTATTAATAATACTAATAATAAATCATCCTATCTCAGTTTTACTTCATTGTTCTAGAATCTCTCTACGTTGTGTTCAACAATAGTTCGATAATATTTCAAACATTAATTTGAAGTTGAAGAAATAAATAAATATATACGTTGTAAACAACTTTTGATTCGAGGTAAATAGTTTTTCACTAGTGCATTTAAGTACATGCTAAATATTTTTAAACTTCAACGAATCTAAAATTGATGTATTTGTAATTAAATATTTTTTAATTCAATGAATCTCAAAGTAATGTATTTGTAATTCAATATATAGGCTCACATTAAAGTTTAAAATATTTAGAAAAATAACTAATCAGAGGACTCAACGATATCTGAGCTCTATGGCGACCATTCTTTTTTTAAAGTTTTTGCCAGCATGGTCACCAGGGGCGATTCCACAAAGCATTTTTTGACTTAAGTCAAAATACTAAATTTCATATTTTCGCCACCTGTCTTAATTTAGTTTT